>VXAX01003773.1:175466-266053 GCA_013399835.1 Leptocoma aspasia
TTTTTTTTTTAGTTTTCACATTATTAAATGCACCTAGCTTACGGAGGAGAGAAACTAATGATGTTTCTTTTAATTAGCAGTGATATCAACTGGCTCTGGAAATCTTACTTTATTCTTTCCTTCCCACCTTTTTTCACTGGATTCAGCAATGAGTACACAATGTGCTGGGATTTTTTTCTTTACTAAAAGTAGATGGATGTGGTGAACTGACTGAAAACAAAGTACAGGAAACTATCCAGTCTGATCTCAATACATAGCAAAGTTCTGACAATTTTACTGATGATCTTTTCAGGAGAGGAAACTGGTCTCTCTCTAGGAAGGATCAGCTGATCAGTAAAGGTGATCAGGTTACTCACTCGTTGCCCTGTCTGCTTACAGCAGGTGAACATTTATGACGACTCAAAAATTAGGATAAGATGCCACTTTTTACTAGTAGTAATAAATTTTCTTTAATATCCAATGATTACTTAATTAGATGAGTACTGCAAATGAAAAAGAAATTAATAGCTACAGCTAGGGGGAAAAAATATATACATCCATTGTACTTGTTTATTATCCATACATTGTTCTTGCAAAGCACTGGACAGATCCTGATGGTTTTTTTCTTTTTTACTGATCCCATGCACAGAGGTTAACATTTAGGCCATTCTGCAGATGAGGCTACGATTTTCATGGCTGGAATATGGACACCAGTTTAAAATTTATTTTTGACTGGAAGTTTTAAAGTACCTTGGTGAGAATTTTTTGAAGCATCATTGAATTGCTCACTGAAAATTCAACTTGATGCTTCAGAGCAGACTACCCCCAAACTGTCACTGAACTTTAAAATGTCACAATACCAGAATTGTATGTTCTAAAATTAGAGAAATGGCTTAAAGAGGAATTAAACTGACTTAGACAAGTTTAATTAATCACTATGCTTTGGGAAAAAAAGTAACATGCTTTTCTGTTGAAGTGCAGAGACAGTTCAGACAGAGATTGGGTTGCAGAGACATTTTCAGAAGACATCACTGTGCTAAGCAAGAGCAAGCCCTGTTCTTTTCAGCTCCTACTTCGGAAGGTGTGACAAGCCATTTCAGTACAGCCCATGTGACCTCAGCCTTCTGAGATCCACTAGCAGCAGAGACCTCCTTGGCTTGGTGGATTGAATCCATAGTCTGGCATGTCCTCATCATGTTCATACACACACTTACCCTCAACAGTCTGACCAAGGACAAGAGCAGAGTAGGTGACCTGGGACAGGAGAGAAAGGAGAGGAAGGTCCTTGGCCATGCTGTTGTGTGTTAATTGGTTAGAAGGTGAGACTAGTGGCATTCAAGAGGCAGAAATGAATAAAGGACAAAGTAGTTTGTCACCAGCCCCACATCCTGCTACTCCTGACTGCACTCTGATGGACCCTGGACCTGAGTCTCCCTGGGGCTGTTGGTTAGGGACAGTGCCACTCTGAGGCTGGGAGTCTGTGTCCTGCTGCTGAAGGCACAGTGTCTGCCTGTGCATGGTGTCCTGGCTTGTGTCCCTCCTGGAGCAACCCCGCTCCTACTGCTCCCTGGCATTGGGTAATGCCAACATATCTCTCATTTAGCACTGTGGATACCTGAGGAGTCAAGAGCTCTTCCACCACTGCCCTCAGCATTGCCAAGAAATCGGGTGTTTTGGAGCAGGGGCAGAACTGCCTCCTGGCAAGGAGGGTGCCTGGAGTCTCAGGAGCCCCTTCCCTGGGCAGCTCTCCAGATCCCCAGACACACAGAGCCCTGCTCAGCTATGCCCCAGTTTAGAGTGCACAGGCCCATTTTGGCATCATGCAATGAGAACCATTTTTTTTCCTCCTAAACTGATTACATTTCCCCTGTCAATGCCAGCACAGTGGTGAAGTGTGTGCAGGGGCTCCATTCCACTGGGAATTCTAAGGCATTGTGGTAACTCACCCTCTGCAAAAGGACTGTTATTACCAGTATATAGCTTTTTTCCAAAGGAGAATTAAAGAGCCTGATCCACCCCACCTTGCCCATATAAATAAAGACAGCCAGGCACAATGAAGCTGCTTCTGCAGCCTCAGCCAGACCCCTTCTCCATCAGAGGGTTCACTCAGCCCTGCATGGATGTTGCTCACCATTGCCAGGAGCAGGTTCAGATCCCTCTGCTCTCCAATCTACCAGGTGATACCCCTTGAGCAAGAGCACTTCAGCTCAAATGACTTGGGCAAGGTTGTGTGTGTAGCCTGTGTGAGCAAGGAATTGCACAAGCTCTTTGCCAGGCCAAGGCTATCACCCAAATCACAATCTCATCCTCCTCTTCCTAAGGTCAGGCAGAGATGCTCAGCTCAGAGTTTATACTCCTAGATGACCTGTAATCTTTTGAGAACCAGAATTCCTGATAGGAAAGCCAATAGCCCCTCAAGTCTGTCAGGGCAGTTGAGTGCTACTGTAATAACGTAGAGTATATTCAATGTAAGGATAATGGGTAATGTGGGATTTATAACAAAGCCATAACTCAATATGAGGGGGTTCAGATGATATCATGAATCACAGCCGTGAGATGTGACTGATCAATGAGATCATTAGAAAGCTAAGATTGAATTACAGGTCAGGTAATTTATCACTCGACAGCCTCAGCATTTCCTGTGATATTTGAGGAACACTTACACATTTTCCTGTACTGTTCTTTTCAGGTCTCTAATTATAAATAAGGTGCTGGAGATGCTTTTAATCAGTGGGCAGTCTAGTGCCACTGTCTTTCACTGTAATCAGAGTTGCAGGCATACAGTGAACTTCCCTTTTGAATTATTCAGGATGTAGATCATTGCAGAATTACAACATAGCTTTTTCTTTCTCAGTGTTCAACACAGCAGTGGAAAATTCCAGTGTAATAAGGCTGGGACATAAATTTCTTTCATAGTTAACATTTTATTGTACTAATTAAGAAGCAAAACAGAAAAAGATTCTACATTCTATGTTATTGCTAATCGTATTTCATATTAATTAATAAACATAGACCAGTTAGTCTGAGGCATGAAATTTTTCAACACCTGTTTTGTCAGCTGGTTTAGTAGATTATACTTCCTTCTTTGTGCATGTAATCTGGCTCATTTATTGGATATATGTTGCATATGCATTGAAACTGTCTGGAGCCATAACAGTTTGATAAAGTAACAAGGCATTTGCTTTCTAGAAGATGAAAATTAACAGCCATAGGCAGACAGGCAAAATTAATGGGCTCCAGTTAATTTTCCAACTCTGATAGCTACTAACCCAGAGCATTGCAAAGGAAAATGTCCAGGATGGCTGACATCTTTGAAAGCAGTCTCTGCAGTCTGTGGAAAGGGTAAGCAAATTGTGCTTCCACCTGGGTGATATTTCTGGACCTGGCTCTAAGAAAATGTAAAACAGAGATGCCACTTGTACTTCATGTCTAATCAATTTGACACTCTCCTTTCTGTAATGGCTGGAGGACAGCGATGTTCTATCTTGCCTCTTCCTTGCTTCTTCCCACATGTCTCACTTCCAAAATCTCTGCAAAGCACATTCACTGTACAATCCCCTGCCTCTGGCAGCCTAGATTTCACAGTCCTTTCAAGAGGGTTAAGAGTGCTGAAGTTGTTGCAGACCTCTGTCTTTCACTGACATTTGGATCCCTTGAATTGATCTTTTTCATGCACTAGAATGAGAGTGATGTGATTCCCTTAGACTTCTCTTCAAAAGTAGAAAATTACCCCTTTTAATTTTTCATTTGTTTGTTTGTGAGGTTTTTATTTGTTTTGTTTGTTTTTGGTTTTTGGTTTTTTTTTTTTTCTTTTGTTTGGTTTTGTTTTTAAATTTGCCTGGTACTGTCTGGCAGAACTGATGGACAAGGAGCATTCCCATTTCTTTGGAAATTTCACCTAAGAAATGTATTTAGTCGGAATTAGACTGGAGTGGGCAGAAATGTTAAGAATTTTCTGTTAAGGGGAAATTTCAAAGAAAAATCTCACACCTGACACACCTGGTTATCGTGTTTACAAAACAGAAGCCTTTCCTTGCAGCTGCACTGAAAAATTGACATTCCTGACAGTTCTCCCTGTGTGGCTGCAAAGATGCTGACAGGAATGGTCGTGTCACTGTTGGGTGGGCAGGAGGCTCAGGAGCTGTGACCCACTCACAGCCTGCCCTGTGCTGCTCATCTGGGAAAAGCCAGGGTACAAATGCTCCCCTCCATATCAGGGACTCTGCCATCTTCAGGTACTGGGAGATCTCTGAGAGTTAGCACTTCTCCCTTGTCCTGCTGAGGAGACAGGTGACAATTCTTTACCTGGGCTCTGAAACTTCTTTCCATCATCTCCCACGGCATGGCAAAAGAATGAGCAGCAGCAGAGGCAGTATCTGCCTGCAAGCCAACAAATCCATGCAAATTTACTTCCAGAGATGCCAGCTTGTACCTTACATGGTCAGCAGTTTTGTGCATTTTCATTCCTCCCTGATGTAAAACTTGTCTCTCAGCCAGAATCCTGTAAAAATGTTATTCTGTTCTGTCACTGGTGTAAATTAGCATCATCAATGCACCTGTTTGAAGGTGGGCTGGTCACTGTGAGGGTCTGTCATGGCTCTGTCGCTAGAGTCCCTTATATGTTTTCATTAATATAGCAGTTCTTTTAATATTCTCCATCAGTCACATTCCTAAATGCCTGGTATCAGCCTTGTGGAAGGAAAATCAGTCAAAACTTGCCCCACTTAGGTTTCTTCAGAACATTTCTGTTGTTCTTTGTTCATTTTACATGAGTATTTCACAAATATTAATGACAGTCTGCATAAACCTTTCTGAAATATGAAGACACAATTCCCTCTGACAGTGAGAAAGCACAGAGAACTGCAGGTAAAGGAACACAGGGTAATTTTGGGATACCAAGAGTAACATGGCTGATCCTTGTTTTTCAAGAGCTTGTGCCTTTGCCCCTCTGTCTGTCTCTGAGCAGCACAGTTCCCACTGACACAAAACCTGCTCTTCATTTTCAGTTAAGCTGCAATTAATCCATCACCTCCTAAAACATTACCTAGGCAAAATACCTCTTCCTATGCTGCTGTAAAGACACGGAGATCAAATCCAGATCACTGGGGCAGTTTCCAGCTTTCTCACCACTCTTCCCTCATCTACAAATCTGAAATTGCTTCTCCCCATCCTGCCTTCCACCAAAGGAGAGGATGCTGACAACAAATCATTTCTGTCTATGGGATCAGGGTCCTGCAGAGAGGTGATCCCTGCATTAAATCCCATCCAGTGCACGTGTCAGCAGGGTGGGGAGTGATTTACAGCCATTTAGGCCATCCTTCCTTCTATTTCATCCCAGACTTTTCCCACACCAGTTTCATTAATGTTCTGTTTGTTCACAAGTGAGTTAGGGAGAGACCTGGCACTGCTGAGCAGATGCTGCTGGTGAGGAAAGGGCCATTCCTGCCCCAGGAGATCCAGGCATCCTTGCTTGCTCAGGAGACATGCTTTTCTATTGATGTGCTGGTGAAATGAACCATATAATATCTAACCACAGCTGAAACAGAAAAATCTGAAATAAGTAGCCTCTTTAAACCAGTCCTCGTTTATTCTGGCAATATGTTGGGAAGGGGAGTTTTCCAGCTTTGGGGTTAAATTACTTTTGCACTCTATTCCCATCTCCAAAGCTGAAGGGATTTAGGCAGTACTCGTGTTACAAGGCAGCTGCTGGGAGAGTTTCAGTTTTGGTGGATACAGCTCCTGTCAGCTGTGATGCTGCCAGCTGGGTTAACACAGGGCTGTGTCCATGACTGTGTGACAAACATGACATCACCTTAGGACAGTGATTTCCCCGCAAAACCAAAGCCTTAGTTTCCTCATCCCTATCCAGAGAGTGACAGAAAACCCTCCTTGCCTACATTAATTGCTTACTTTGAAAGGCAGGTAAAGACGAGAGTGGGCTGAGCTGAAAAAATGAAGCATTGTTTTTCTTTCTGTTAGCTCAGCCTGCCTTTTCATTTTAATGAAATTAATTGTAAATTAAGTTGATCACTGGATTCTGATCACAGTTCCTCAGAATAGCACCCATAAAGACTGGGACCTCTCTATGGCAGAAAAAAAGCCAGAAAAGTGGCTGTAGTAACCTAAGCATGGCTGTAACCCCCTGCTACCCAGAGAATTGCCACAGTATTTTTTTTTTTTAGTTAAGCCATATTTTTAATGGGAAATAAATATGAACATTGTTTTGTGGTGAAGAAATCTCTGTGGTGCTTGTGAGGTTGTTCCAGTGGTAAATCACCTCAGCTACTGAAACATGATGAAGGTCTGATTTCCAAAGCACAAAAGGATGTTGACCTCTCTGCCATCTCCCCCAACAGATTTTAAGACCCTGCAGGTTACTGGTGTTTAAGACCTCCTTATGCAGGAAGGAGTTCCATTGTTATCACTACTTGCTTCACAACAAAAATTTCTTAACATTCAAATCTCTATAAATGCCTCTGCCTAGATAGATGTTAAGAACTCTAACATATTGTTCAGAAATTTTATCTATTTTTTATTTTAGAGTGAGGTTTCTAATAGCAACCTAATGGAGCTTGAAACTTTATTTATTTTCTTCACAAATAAGTCCATCCTTTATTAAAAGTGTTTGGTATAATTACTTCTTGTCTATGCTTCCTTTGCCTGCATTTTTTCCAGATACATTTGCAGCTTTGGACATTTTTGCATGGTTTTAGTGCAGTTTCTTTTGCAATATATTTTATTTTTCTCCCAAAGTGGAAAAATATAAATGCACTTTGAGGAACAAAATCAAGAATATTAGAGTAAGAGAGATTTGATTTTAGGTATCATGTTATATTAGATCATGTGGTATTATTTTGAAACACACATTTTTCAGAACAATGTACAAACTTCAGAGGAATTCAGAGGTTTTGGGGATATGGAAAAAGTACCTTCACTAATTTGATGACATTAATATGATCCAACAGTGTTATTCTGCTAAAAAAAACCCTCACAAAAACCACAAGAAACCCAACACTCCTCACCCACAAAAAAGCTCCACAAAATGAAAAATCCCCCCCAAATCACTCACCAACTGAAAAAAAACATTAAAACCCCCTAAAGACCCACACCAAAACAAAGAAAAAAAGAAATGCTGATACTGTGCCAACACTTGGAAGAAACTACCTGGAACATGTATTCTGAAGCTCAAAGCCCAGGTTTCAGCATCATGAAAGCAGTAGACTAACATGGCATAAATGGTGAAAACCTAGATATGATAATTAGAGATCTGGAAAACATTACTTACAAGGAATAATTGAATAAATAACAACTACTTGGCCTTGAAAGGGGAAGACTGGATGGACAATCTGTAACTGTTTTCAAGTGTATAACAGGCCAGCCTGAAGCACAGGCACCAACCTGCTTGCTGACATGACTGGGATCTATAGAAGGAAGACCTAGTGGATTCAAACTCCAAACAAGGGAAATTTCCAGTGTTCAAGATTAGACACTCTTTAAAACTTTAAAGTAGCACAAAAAAATTAATCACAAAATAGAAAACAGGTTGTCTAAAGAGTTCTAGTGTCTCAATCACTGGGTGTTTTTGGGGAAAAAAATGACAAATGTTTCTTGATTTATATATAATTACATATAATTAGCCCTAAGTTGAAGCAAGACGATGGGTAAATTACATCTTTCCTCTTTTCATCTTTTAGGATTCAGAACAGAAGCGAGAGATTCTGTTCTGAATCCTATTTGGGTTTTAATGGGTATTTTTATGCTGGGCTTTTAAGTACAAGGTGGGAAGGAGACACTTTCTGAATCATTCTGACAAGCTGTGTATTGCAAAGAGGACTGAGAGTACAAAGGAGATAAGCAAACTGAGAAAGCAGTTCATCACACACAGGAACTGCAGCCAGTTTGGATATCATCAGCAGAAGCAATCTACCACTAGAAAATGGCTGTGTTGTAGTATTTTGTAGAAATATATTTTTGTGGAGAAATTCCCTGACTCACAAATGAATGCATTTTCCTAACCCTTAATGCTCTGTCATGATTCTTTCAGAATAGACTAGTTTAATTTTTTTTAAATTTAACCTAAAAATAACTCATTTCAAATCTATATATGTAATTAATTAAATGGAATAAACTGTGTTTGGAGCAAAGTATTTCAGGTTTTTTTGAAGAAAATAGTTTTATTAGTTCAAAATACAAAATTTAGAAGAAGCAGCTTTGGACTCTGCCTCGGATGAAAAATAAATGTCAGAATCATTTAGCATCCTCTGGAATGGGTCTTCTGTTTTCCTTCAAACCGCAATATAAATGATCCTAGATTTTTAGTAAAATTAGACCTTGTTTAAATACACATTTGGGAATTCCTCTTCATTTTGGAGAGTATATATCATAAGGGAAACGGACCAGTGGCTGTTTGTTTATGTTCAGTTTATAGTTGTAACATTTTTGTTTTGTGTACTTTTTGTTATGATTCAGGCTACCTTCAGCCTTCAGTTTTTCTGAAGGTAAATTATGGGCTTTATGGTAATATCACCGAAATGTAGCTTATGACAAAATTTACAGTAAGACAGATATATGATGGATACTCCCTATCCACTGAAAATCACAAAATATTTGAGCAAAGGCAGTTTTATTTGAAGTATTAAAGTACTCAGAATATTTAATTTCTTTTTAGGAAGTTAGGTCATAAAATATTAATATTTTCTCCTTCCCACTCAAATAAGGATGGATTTTTTTAATAATAATGAGATATTTTCAAACTCATTACTTCTTCCCTTTTCAGAAATGCCTGTCTTAATGGTTTTTTTGTTAAGCATGCATTTATTAGTCTCCCTTAGAGTTTATGTAAAGTTTAAAGTGTAGCATCACAGTGACACTATTTGACTGTTCATTTTGACCTGGAAGAGCTAGGTAGCAGTGGCCATTTACCTTCATTTAATTTAAAACTCTCTGTTGTAAATTCATTGCTTGTTTCTTGTTAGTACTGAAATGAGCTTTGAAAGAAGAAAAGGCTTAGGAGGACATTCAAAAAAGATAATTTATCAAAGACAATGCCATCTACAGCAACCTAAAAAAATAAACTGCCAACAAAAGCTTGAACTAGTCAGTTTTATGAAACCTGGAAAATTTAAAGGCTTGGAATCCAAGTATATCTTTGAAAAATAAAGAGAATCTGCTATGCTTTATCCTGTTGGTTGGATTTGACCATGGGTAGTGCATTACTGTGAATTCACCAACCTTTTCTGCAGTTCACTGATGTAAGTGAAGAATGAGGTCTCATACTCTCCTCACCCTTCCAAACCTCATCCTGTAATTATTCTCATTTCCACTGTTGGTCTGAAACCACTGTGGACACTGAGAAATAACCAGAATAATGCAGTGGTTGCATTAGTGCAGCAGGCTAGAGTCATGTCCACAGCAAACACCCTGGGGCTGAAATATGAGGTAAACTCATGGCATCCCCTTGACAGCTAAATCCAAACTTGTAATTCAGACAGCCCCTATCAAAATGCAATGTCTTTACTTTCCTGCAAATATCCTGAATTGAGACCATGAATTATCCCTACATGTTTGGTGCCTCTGGATCACCATCCCCTGGGCCCGTGGCAATGGCTGAAGGGCTGTGCACATCCTTACAGGGATATTTCAGATGGGCTGTAGCGTGCTCAGCAGAGCCTGGAGCAGTCTGGAGGTCCTCACTCTCACACCACCCCTCAAACGTTTTTGTGCCACCTTGCCAGAGAGGTTTATCTCTAGTGAACCTAATATTATCTCTTTCCTCTTCAAATCCAGATTAAGCTCTTTTGATCAGCCCTGCTCACTTTTGCACTGAGTTCCTTTTCCCCCCTTGGTGTACCACATCTGTTCCAGTGGGCCTGGTGTCATGTAGATAGACCCCTGAAGAAAAAACCCCAAATTTTGCTGGTGCCACCAGGCTCAGAGCCAGGAATTGATCTGCTGGCTCTTCCTGCTGGCCCTGGGATGGCAGCGTGTTCCCTCTGAGCTCTCTGTGCAGGGGCATCAGCTGTGGTGGGCGCAGAGCTGAGAGAGGACTTCTGCCTCTGGAGAGCATGCCTGCCTGGCAGAGCTGGCAGAGCATGGTGCCCTTGGTGCCTGCCACGTGCTGCAGTGCTCCTGGTCCCAGCACTTCCCACGGGATTCTTTATGGGGAGAGAGGTTTGACCGCTGTCACCCCTGGCCCTGCACAGGTCTGCTGGTGCTGAGCTGTGGGCTCCTGCTGAGTCTCTCCACTCCCCTCTTGAGGTTCCCTTGGTTCAGGGACTCCCCCAGTGCATCACTCTGGGGTTCTCCACTGCCCTTCACTGGGAAGCTGCCATTGGGGTCATTGAAACTCCTGAGAATACTAAGGCCTGGGACCTGTTTTGTTCTTCCCATTGTCTGAAGGTCTCCTTTGCTTCTTCCTGATCCAGCACTCTGCAGTGGAAACACATTAAAACAGTACATCCTTCTACTCAGCACAACAGACTTCACAGTTTGCAAAATATGCAGAAATATGCTGTCAGTTCCTAAAGTAATTGATGTATTATCTGCATTACAAAACTTGCTGTTTTACTCAAGAAGAAATGCACTTCTCAGGTGCAAATATGTTACTTAGATGGTGGCTTTATGAACTTCGTAAGTACTGAAAAAGAGGCAAAAAAATTTTTTTCTTAATCAGGTTGCTTATAAAAGGAAATCCAAGCTTAACCTTTCTTACTGTAATTGGTGAAATAGAGCTGGAGTTGGCAGGATCAAAAGTTTCCAGATAAGCATGCAAAAGAAATATTGATTAGCTAAGTAGCTCAAATCAATGTTCCTCACCCTTGCTTAGCAAATGCCTCCAGTCTGAAATAGAATTTTTATTACAATATTTATTACAAAACAAAGCTGAGACACTTTAATGGTAGACTGTGTGTCTATCTGTCCTTGGGAGAGCGGCAGAAATCCTTGATCTAAAGACGTCAATGGAACAAGATTTTATTTCCTCAGACCATAAAGAAACCTTGCATGCTCATTTTAAGTTCTAGGGAGGTTTTAACCACCACCTTAAATAATTTTCAATGTTTATGTGCAATGGATAAACACTGAAATCAGTCTAGAGCTCTATCTTACAGAGACAGCACTCTAATTTCATTCCAAAGCAGCTGCCATCCACTAACTTAGCCCTGATGTCCAGGTCTAAGCCCTTAGAAGAGTGGCATGCTGTGCTGTTTGTAACCCATGACAGATGTGTGTATCCTGCTGCTGTGTACATGGCAGAGACTTGAACCAATGTCACCCTACCCTAAGCACATACCAGCAGCTGGGTGCCAGAGAACCCAAGAAACATGAATGTTACATGACTAAGAGGGATAGCTCCTGTGTTGAAGACAATCTGCCTAACATTTGTTTTTCCTTTTGAAAAGGTTTGTTTCTCTTGCCCAGCTACCATTAAAATGGCCCTTGTGGAACTCTGACAAAAAATTATTTCAGACACATGTGCTGGTAATTAAAATAAAACTAATAATGTGGTGATTTCTAAATCCTAGTTCATAAGATAATTTTCATGGTACTGAGCCTAGTTAAAAAAATTAACTGTGTGCAAGCTTTTGTCTAAAAAGATGGATTCATGTGTATGTCTAAAGACATTTATGTGCTCATGCATTTGTTTCCTGTGTGGGCCTTAAATCTTTATGCTGTGGAGAAAGCAAATAAAGCAGTTTCTCGGTTTGTGACTTGGAAGCTGAACAAGGCTATTCAGAGAAGAGAGAAAGGGATGTAGCAAGCAGTTGAAAAAAAAGCTTTTTTTCTAACAGCAGTTAATAGGAAAAAAAAACCATTTTATGAGACTTTCCCTATTTGCTGATCCAGAGCATTGCTAACAGGAGTAGGCTGAACTGGTGCAGGTCTCTCGATATGGATTTAATTATTCAGCTGATTAAGTTTTTGAAGCCCTTTATGAGAAGAAGCTGAATAGAACCTGGAAAAACAGTTCAGAGATTGGCCTCAATAATCAAATGTAGTGTCTTGTCATTCATCCCAGCGCCCTTTATCGATTGTATATGGAAATAACTTCACCCACCACCAAAACAAAACACCTGCCTTGCTGGCATGAGCAGAGTGGCTGCTAACAGGGAGCAGGTGACTGAGCAGCAGGGCTCGTGTGGGAGGAGAGCAGGGGTTTGAATTCAGGTGCCACGTGAGGCAGGACCAGCAATTGCTTAGGCTGAAAGAGAAACCAATACTAACATAATTAGTACAGCAGAGCTCTGTGAGTGGTTTGCAGTGCAAGGTTTTCACTCTGGGAGTTCATCTTCTTTGACTGTGTCCAAGATAATGAGATTGGCCTGATGCCCAGAGCCAACAGCTATCCTGACTATAAATTTCCCAGCCTCATCTCCTGGGGCCAATCTGGCTTGATCCTGCAAGTTCTGCTGAAGTCCCAATTCTGAGCCTGGCTCCAGGCTTTGACTTCCAGGTCTAATTTCTTTTCTCACGTGTGGGAACTTCAGAGGTGCTACAGGCACCAAGCAAGGGCAGTTTGCCAACAACTTTACAGTTGCCTCCTGTAGAGGTGAATGTTCTCCCCACAAAGACAGCCCGGAAGCAGGGAAGGAAGTTGTCAAGGAAGTTCCCATTGACAGCTGTGACAGAAACATTAAGGTGTGACAGAGGCAGGGAAGGGTGGGTCCAGGCTGAATGCAGGGGACACTATGCAGGTACGGTCATGTCAAGATCCCTGGGACAGCCTTATCTGTTGACAGTTGACCTGTCAACCTGTTGATGAGCAGTGCTATAGGCACAGAGCCAGATGTCCATCCTGCAGCAGGTCAGAAGCAGGATAGCTTTCATGGTTCTTGTGTTCATAGCAGTGCGTTGCTGCCATCTTCCAGGTAATGCCCTCTCACTTCGTATCAACTCACCAGTAGAAAACCTCTCAAAAAGACAGTGTAGTAACACCAAAGAATACTTGACTACAGAGAAAACACAGAAGAATGGTGTTGAGTACACCCTGTATTCAGTATAGAGGTGGGAGGAGTACCCACTGCAATCCTAACTCCTAAGAAAGGCTCATTTGATCTTTTTGGGAGGTTTCTGGCGTGCAACACCCAGGGATTCAGATCCTCAGGAAATACACTGTTCAGTAGGCTGTAGAATAGTGGTGGTGGTGAGACAGCCAACAGCTGTCCAATGTGAAGAGCATAAACAGTCCTTGAAAGAGGGACATGACCCCAACACCCACGCAGCAGTTATCCAGCTCCTGTGGTCTGGCACAGTGACCCAGCTTCAACGGAGGCTTGGCAGTATGCTGGTCCATTTGATACATCCTGGTGGTTAAATATGTGGGAAATGTGCAATGAATGCTCTGTGCTAAGGAGGGACTTTGGGAATTTGCTGGGTGAATGCCATAAGCACCAAGCTTTACTCAGGAGATGAGGGATGGCAGCAGCAGCGTGAATCCTGCTCAGTAATCTGGGCTCAGGAGAAAAGTAAACGTACAAGCTTCGTGAAGGGAGCACGTTCAGATTTCTTTGGCTAACATTGCCTTGTGATAAGCAGCATTTACTCTCAGCCATTTCTGTGTGGCTCTTTGGTCAATCCTTGGGGGCCTGTGTTAGCTGAATAAAATACCTGACTTCATTGTGTTGCTTCATTTGGTCAAGATAAAACAGCTGCTCTTATAGTTTCAAATCAATTCATTCACAGCAAAAAAATTCAAGGTTTGATCCTCATTAAATATTCTTCAATCTGTCATTGACACAATCCTGGGCAAATCATTTAACTTCTTTATGTTTGTGTTTCCCACATGTCCCTTAACTTTCTTCTCAAGGACTTTTAAAGATGGGACATCTCCTTCTCCCTGGGCTGACTAGGGTGCAAGTAATTTCATGAGGGAGAACAAAAAGGCAAGAGAAGAAACAGTTCCAGAAAAGACTGTGAAGGAAAAGGGAAGGAATCCCTTCTTCCCATTCCCAAATATTAGAGAATGGGAGAAAATATTCTTAAAAGAGAATATATAATACTCCAGTATTCTAGCCAGCCTTTAAATCACCCTCACCCACTCAATATTCACCTCAAATAGTCAGTACTGGCAAATCTTAGCAGAACATAGACAATAGCTGACCTTATTAATGGGTCACTTTGGTCCAATTTGGTAAAGTTTAGAGTCCTATGGGAAAAAGAGCCCCTAAGTTAAAAGGCTGCTGATGAATTACAAGAGTTTCAACAGAAGACCTAGAAGGAAAAAACAGTGAATAAGTAAAGCAGTAAAAACCTTCACTTGGCACAATAATTCCTCCTTCACTGTTTTTTGGGGGATTTCTTCCCTTTGTGTGAATGCGTACATAACTTAGACTTTCTCTAATTGTTTGCATTTTGGAGAGCCCTTTGTTCTTGAGACATGTCACTAAGAATGCTTATCCCATTTTTATTCTGCTTTTTAATTTAAAAAATTTGCAAATGCAAAACATAGCTGGGTGATTTATGATGAAAAAGACTTCATTTGAAAAGGGTTTGGTAATGAGGGCTTGGAAGATGCATTTGGTAGTTAAACTTCAATGTACTTTTTCCCATCTTTCCTGATCAATTTTTATTTGCTGATGCAAAAACCAATGAAGACTTATGAGTCATCTGTTAAAATTATTTTCAATTACTACATTGTTTTTCATTCACAGGAAGTTCACACTTTACTTTTTATCAAAGGAGGAAAAAATAATTTGCACTTAAATATTTATCATAATACAAATTTAGAAGCAGAAAGTGGTGGAAAAAGCATCTCTAAAATCAGTTGTTCTGCTGGCATTTAGTCTGTGATGGAGATCTTAACTCATCTGACAAAAAAACAGCCAGCAAAGATCAGGCATCAGGAGAAGGCAGCTGTCTGCATATGGAGCAGCTGGGAGCAGCTAAGCAGTACCACTGGTGACTGTGCCCCCAGTTTGGGCTGGACCAGTCCTGCTCGGTGCCTTGAGCCTTCCTCTCAAGTTCTGGTCAGTGTGGGAGAGCAGGAAAGATGGAGTTGCTTCTTTCTTGTAGAGCAAGAAGGAGCCTACTGCTGGTGAGCTTTGGCAGAAAGACAAATGAGTTGACAGATTTTGGCAGCCTGCTTTAGGAAACAAGTCTGTCATCCTTGGGGAAATTAAAATTCAAATGTCTCACAGCTGGAAGAGATGTGTGGGTGAAATAGAAAGAGATGGAGAAAAATTCTACTCACTCTGGTTTTCAAAACATGGGTTATTGGTCATCTGGAATTTGTCTTCCTTCCTTTAGAATTGCAGCTTTTTTGAAGTTTGAGCTGCTGGATGGCAATGAGAAGGAAAAGAACTGCTCGGGCTGTGACAACAAGCCCTCTGGTGGAGAACCAGTGGGAACAGGGAACTCCCTCTCTCTGCATCCTGTGGGTGCCAGAAGTTTAGATGCAGTGTCTGGGCAACCTCATGGAGTCCAGATCTAATGGAGGCTGTGAACAGCAAAGGCAACTTTCCAAGAAATCTCTGTGTTATAAGTGATTTGGAGACTGGCAGAGCACCCTGGAGAGGGATCACTGCCTGCCTGCTTTTTTCTTCTGCTCCTTCTTTTGTATCCACTTGCTGATCCTTGCTGGAGACAGGACACTCTGTCAGATAATCTGACCCCAAATAACCTGGTCTAATACAAGCAGGCTACCTCATACTTGATGATCTCAATTATGCAATGAAATCATGTCCTTAGCACACAGTAAGCAACAAAAAGTCAGAATTATTAGTCTCAGCATGTTGTCAGATGCAGAGGTGGTTCTGGCTTCAGTGATAACACAATTCACCTCACTGGAACTTTATAAGCCTCACAAAATCTTTCTTTGGTTTCTGTTTTAGCAGTGGCAAGCAGCAGGGCCAAAACACACCAAAGGTTTAGAAGAACATTTTGTATAAAACAGCAACAGCAGATGCCATTCTTGGTGAAGATAATACTAACAGGTTGAGAATATTTAGTGGTTATGTGTGGCGAGGTAAAAAAAGGATCCACATTCTTGGAAAGGACTTTGCAAGTTCATCCTACACATCCTTATTTGAGCTCATTTGTTGCCACATTTCCATCTTCTGTGAACTTGGATGGAGTCAACAAAACGCCCAAGTAAAGATTTACAACAACTTGATACAACTTGTGGCAAATGTCCATATACCTGCATACTGATATATCTTTAGTGAAGGTGCTAAAACATTGCAGAGACTTTGTGTGTCTGTGTGCCAGCACAACTACCCTCAGTGAGGATTTTTCCAGCTGGGCTGAGCACAAAAAGGGTTTACATGAGGAAGCTATAAGGTTGTTTAGGTAATGGCAATATTCTTAGCTTTCCAGTCTATAATAAATAAATGGTCTTGTCAGTTGTATCTTTCCAAAGGATAACTCTTTCTGTTCTTTCTTTAAGTGTTATCATTCTCTTAAGTCTACATTGTGTTATACACATGTACACAGATTCATGCCTATTACATCATTTTCTTGAGACCCCCACCAGCTAAAGAGCATTGGAGCTGTCAGTAGGCACCCGAGGCTGTAAACAGGTTTCAGGCCGGGGCCAGAACCTTGTCCTACAGTCCTGCACAGTGTGGACATGTCATCTGGGCCAGCACCATGGGAGGTATTGCTTCACTGTTTCATGGCATGAATGTGACTGAAAAAGTTGTGTATTTTGCCCTATTTCTGTCAACGTATAATTATTAACAGAAGTTAATACACAATAACTACAATGCTCATAAGGACAACATAAGCTTTGTGCATCTCCTGCTTTTGTTTACCTAATAATCCCTTCGTAACTTGCCTCCTCTTTTTCACAGACAGGTTACAATGTGTGCTTGCAGTGCAGCACAGCAGAGTTCGGTGAACATTTAATATGATGGAGAAATCACTGTTCTATCTGAAATACTTCTTACTGGAGTATAAAATGCATCTTACACTTCATGTCAAAGTGTAAGATATTTCTATTGGGGTCACGGCTAAGGCAGAGAAAAGAATTTTTTTTGTTGCTCACCTGAACATTAGAAAAAGGGGGAGGAGTGAAGTAATTTTAGACTTTTTTGAGAAAGAAAATATATTAATAATGTATGGTTTTGGAGCTGCCAAGATTTTTTTGAGCAAACCCACTCTTTGTTTCCTTTTTGTGTCACAAAGTGAAGATCGATCACAAGGAAAAGGTATAATTTTTATTTGGGTTTAGTTAGCCTTTTCAGATTGCTTATTTGCTTTTGAAAGAAAAAGCCATTTTAAGAAGTAAAAGCACTGATGAGCAATATTGTGTCATCTTCACTAAAGGATCATCTTTTCCTTTGACCAATCCGTCTCCTCAGTGAATAGAGTCAGTCCTCAAAGCTGTATTGCTCAGTCATGACAAAAACTCTTTACCAGAGAATGTTTCCAGGTTCTATTTGCACTGCAATTATCAACAGTATTAAGATTGCTTTGATTTATTACTTGTAAACTTCATTATTTTTCTACAACCTCATTACAGAATTATTTGTGAAAGCAGGAAATGTGTCTTATTACTTCCTAATCATTTTAGATATAAACTGTCTGGATGTTTTCCAGCTAATATATCAAATGATCTCCCTCTCTGAAAGGGTTCTACCAAAATTTGGGCACACATAATGGTAGATAATTAATTATATTAATCACAGCTTGTAATTTAAGATGGCTGTCTGAATGTGACACGTACTGATGCATCAGTTTAAAAAGATGCCAAGCTCCATTGCTGGGATCTAACAGTAGATAGGTCATCTGCAATATCACTCACACTTCTGAGTATAAATTATGTAGGTCAGTAATTTCATAAAGACAAAATTGTAATGATGTTCCCTCAGCAGTAATATCATTCTAGAATTACTTTGTCTGTCTCGAGTTTTTTAATTTGTTTTCTAGTATGTGTGTGTAAACTGCTGTCCAGGGAATCCAGCAAGGCAAACAAACTTCCAGGGACCTGTCAGGCCACGTGACTTAGTGAAAACAGGTGAGAGGAGCAGAAGGGATGACACATTGCTCACCTGTAGGTTGGGCACAGCTCCTGCATAGTCAAACCATAGTGCCTCTCTCACCTTGGATCAAGGAAGTGTGATATTGGATGGGATCTGACTTGCCCCTCTCATAAATGCCACTGCACTTTACATTAATTCATATCTCAAAGCAATTTTCTCTCCCAAACACTCCATGTCTTTGATACCAGAGCCTGGGAAAATGTCACTGAAGTGTTGTCCCACACAGAGTGAAGGAACAACAGCCCATAAAGTTTAATCTGCCACCTCTTTCTGTACTCAACGAAGCCAAGTCTGAAGCCATGTAATCATTCCCCCAAGAGCATATTATCTATTCATAGTCATTAGACTCTCCTGCATGAAAAAGACATGTAAAGAGGGCAGCAATTAGATCTGAAGAGAAGTGCACATGAATAATAAGTTAATTTAGTGACTTATATTCCAGGTTTAGAATACAGAAAGACAGATTCTCACTTTCTCCAATTTGAACTTGCTACAATAGATTAATTAATGACTATTTTAATTGATATTTAGCTTTACAGACTGATTTGCCATATTCAAAGGCTGAGCTGTGCTGCTGTCTCAGGTAACTCACATTTCTTTCTCAAGCTGCTCCTGAGTGTACACAATCATTGCCAGCACAAATACTCTCATGTAAAAATTGCATCTCTAAATTCACTTTCCATGGACAATAAAAAGCAATTACTTGCATATTTGCAGAAAGGAGAATGAAACTTGCATAAGCACAGATGAAACAAGTTAATTTCAAATTCCAATGGGAAATTTACTGATAATTTGCTCTGTTATTCACCAAGGCCTTCATGAAAAGCAGAGAGAAACAATGTGAATCATCTAGCAATGTTTTGCTATTGCTTTTCATATATGCATTTTAAGTGAAGAGAGACCTGATTGTAAATAAACATCCTCAGAGTATTAACAGCTATCTGCAAGTGGTCTAACTACTTAACAAGTCAAATAGTTATTTCAGAGAATGTATTTCACACAGTAGGTGGGATAGCATATGAAAATAAATATCAGATTTATTATGATTTGGCAGGTGACTGGGAGCTCATTAAATAGCTGTAACACAATTACTTGTGATCCCCTGGTCTTTCCTGAGTTCTCAGCATTCTCAGTAGAATGTTACTCCAGCAGCAATCAGTTTTTGAGCTCTGAGCCATGAAAAGTTGTGGATGGATTTTTGTGTATTTGTGTGTGTGTGCTTGCTTTTTTGTCTGTTTGTTTGGGGGGTTTTTTGTTTACTATAAACCTTCAAATTTTAGACTCACTTGAGAATTCACAGGCATAACAAGATTAATAATGTGTGTTGAATGAATACTCAGTCTAAGAGAAATCTGGGCTGTGGGGTATTCAGTGCCCTATGGATAAATGAAGAGAAGACCTCAGACAAGAATGTTTCCCAGACAGATGAGGACAGGAAGGTGATGGTGGCAAAAGCAGAAGAAGGAGTAGTGATGACAGTTACTCAGATGGAGGTAATTTAGTGAAAAAATACATTCTTGACTTGTTGTTTTCCTAAAATCAAGGTAAAAACAATTGTGTTTTTTGGTAAGGATGTTCAAGCTGTGCAAAATGCCAAATCAGTCTGCCTTCCTAGTGAAGCAATTTCTTTTTTTCAGCAGTTTTTCCTCTATGTTTTTGGCTGCTTACTGCCTGGCCATTGACGTTCTCCAGTTAGTCTGGGCAAGAAAAATGATGTCTGGTGAGGTCTGGATTTGTGCTGAGAAGGTATGTGCCCTGAATGCCCTGTGTGCCCTGTGTGCCCTGAATGCCCTGTGTGCCCTGTGTGCCCTGAATGCCCTGTGTGCCCTGAATGCCCTGTGTGCCCTGGGTGCCCTGTCCCAGTGCCACCACATTCACCATACATTTACCAGACAGTTACACCACATTTACCATACACTTACACCACGTTCACACCACATTTACCATACATTTACCGGACAGTTACACCACATTTACCATACACTTACACCATGTTCACACCACATTTACCATACATTCCTGACCCTGTGCAGACAGCAGAACCCTTGGGCAGCTGCCAGGTCACACAGGCAGGTGAGAGTGGGCTTTGGCAATGGCTCACTGGCAATGGGAGAGGAGCAGCTGGAGCTGAGCAGAGGAAATACCCCTGGGGCAGGGTTAATTGCCATGAGATTGTAGAGGCCTCTGATAGGGCTTGGTGCAGAGCTTTCACCACCACAATCTGCCTCTGGACCACATCAGGGTGGTAAGAGGTGTTTTTCAACAATCACATCTTTATCCAGGTCATGGAAACAGTGGGCAAAGGATCAAATGGCATGTCTAGAGAGAGCAGGCCATTTCCTAAAGGTGTAATCTTTCAGGAAGTACTCAGCTGCTTTGTCTGTGGTCAATTTTAGTCAGCAAGACATTTTCCTTTCTCTTATCTACAGAAAGCAGCTCCCTTTTGTTTCCTGCTTCAGAATGCTTTAGCTTCTACCTTGTCCCTTCCCTAAAATTTCATGGAAGAGCTTTGGACAGCTGTGCTGAGCCCTCCCCTGTGTGTGTAGCTGCTCTGTGCTAAGACACCTGGCTGTAACAGGTAGGCTGTCTTCCTATTCAGTACTTACATTTTTTATCTACCTAATAAGGCTTGTTTTCTCCATTTAATCACAGCCTACTGAAATCCATGGAAAGTCTCCTGTTGCTTCAAGAGGCTACAAGTTATGGCATAAATTTTATTCTTGACTTTATTTAGGCCAAGAATTCACCCCTAGGGTCTGAACTAATTTGGAGTCACTCTGATTTTGCCATGAAGAGTTTCAGTTCTGAGATGAAAGTGGCATTTTTTTACTTTATGGTTGTGTAGCTCCAAACAGGAGAGGAGATCCTGTTAGTGAGGGCTACTGCAGAACGAGCAATCAGGCGATGAGGAGCTGCCCCTTAGGGATGTTCTTCTCCTCTGATCATCATGTAACAACACCTGGTGAGAGGAAACTGTTCCAGGAAAGTGCGTCCTGATCTGGCAGCTGATGTTGATTATGTTAGGAGAAATGCCTACAGTCTCTCTTGATTAGGAAAATCATTCTTTTCATCTGAATTAAAGCGCCTTTTAAAAGTTTCCATCTGAGATCTGCAACTGTCTTACTGCTAAGTTCATGTGATAAGGTCTCACTTGGTGATTAAACCTTACCCAGCCCTTGAAAATTGTAACTTCAAGACACAAAACTATGGTGGAACTTAGAACATATCTCTTGTCCAGTATATTTTATTATATTTATTGCTTTAGGCAAAAGGGAAGCTAAATTAGTTAGTGTGAAGCACTCTGAAAAGGACTGAAAAATTTTGAAGGTGCTGCACTAGTCTTCAACCGAAAAGCAATAAATACTTTATAAAAGGTATAGCTGGGTCTGATAGGAATCTCATACCACAGTAGGTAGATTTGAAGCAGTTTTTCAAATTGACCATTTGAGACCTGTCAGTATGACTGTCTATTCTTGGGCTATTTTAGAGCCACAAAATTACAGAACTTTAGAAGGTATGTGTCAAAAGTGGAATTTGATGCTTCTTTTTATTCATAAAACCTGTCTTCCACAGCCTTTTACATTGTCTATTTCCATACAGCCTTCCAAAATATGTCACCAGCTTCCTCAAGGAGCTGTCACTGATCTCAATGCTATTTTTTTCTATGCTCTCCTAAAAAAGCAGGATTTTATTCCATCCTGTCTGTGTCTTACTTCTTCAAATTCACATATATATCCATTTGGTAATAATTTTTTTGTTTTCTTTCTCAGTTTGAAGGGTCTTTTTCTTAATGGAGGCATGCTCTGTTTCAGGTGAAGGTGTGCTAGAAAGTAGCCCCAGCTTGCATTTCTTTACATTCTTTCAGGTGTTTAAAATAATTTATTTAAATCTTCATATGAAGTCTGCCAGGAGATACATGGGAAGAGATTTATTAATGGTCTTAGGTAGAAGGAATTGCGGGTGGAAAATTGGGAGCAGCCTTCTGTAGGTATGTGAGAGGCAGAGATATTTGGTTTGATCCCATGTGTTCTCCTGTACAAATAGCCAGATCTACAGTTGGTTTCTCCTGATGCATCTACCTCATAGAAATAAAGCACAGAAAAAGTACTGTGTCACAAAAGAAGCAGCCCCTAAAGAAGCAACCCTGTTAAAACTCAGCATAAATATTTCAAGATTAACAAATTCCTTTAACAGGGAAGCAAATGTAGAGTGACCTCATTCCGGTCAAAAGCTTGAAACCAAAATAACTTCTGGGCACCAGTGCATTTAATGAATGTATTGCTAAACCTCAAGGGCCTCACTTTTTAAAGAAGCATCATTTCACACTCCTGTGCTGTCCAGTTGGGGTTTTGTAACTGCTCACATAGCCACATAGCCTTTAGCTGAATCACACTTGCTTTTCCTCCATGCCATTCAAGTCCAGCAAGATGCCATACCCAATTAGCCACTTCTGCATCCCTGGTTTCTGGAGGCTGGGAGACAGCGAGGGAAGGATTGCTGTGTTTTATGTTTGTTTGTGCTTAAAGGCAGGGAAGTGACCTGAAAGAAGGCAGATTAGGGCAGAGGTGAGCAGGAATGGGCTCCGGTGAGGGGGTGCTGCATGAGGCAGGGCAATCTGATAACAGATGGCAACTCGAAGAAGCTTCCAAGGAGATGCAAGGAGTCAGACACTGACTCTGAGGTGGAGCAGAATGCTTGGAGGGAAAACAGGGGCTGAAATTCTAGCTGAATTTATACCTTCTCCAGGGGCCACTCATTGAAACAAGATAAATATATTCCCATAAAAAGTTTCCTGTTCCACCGGAAATTAATGTCAAGTGTCAAACTTACACTAATGTCTGTGAAAACCTGTCTTTAAAAACGTCTAAGTGAGCAAACTACTTCAGTCAATTACTCCTGCTTACAGACAGAATGTACTCATGGTATTTTCTTGTTCCTTATGTTATAGGAATAGTGTCTGGATAGCAATTGAAGGGATGCTCCAAACACAGGCTAATCCAGCCTCCCTTGTTAGTGCCTTTCATGTAATGAGGCTGTCTCTGACAACCTCCACATTAGCTCCCCTAGGAACAGGGCAATAAGAGAGTTTTCAAAATGATCCATTTGTATCACTCAGATAATCTATATAGGATCCAGTTATAGCTTTTCATGAGCAGAGCCCATCTGTTAGCTTTTGCCCTCTCTGCTCTCTCCACACCAAACAGTGAGAATATATTTGGAGAACGGAGCTGTAACTGCTGGGTCCTTGAGTGACTGTTCAGACAATCTTCTTGTTTAGATATTCTGACTTTGATGCATTTTTAGAGACATCCAGTGATCGAGACAGCAGCTTTGTCACTCCATGTCACCACCCTCATACATGCCGTTCTGTAGCTAAAGTCATTCTTCCTACAACTTATTACTGATTTCCTCTTCCTTCACAGAGAACATGAAATACAAGTTTTTTGCATATTTGAGGACTGTTGTATACTTTCCCATAATCTCACTTCTTTCTGATTCTCTCATAGGTCATGCTTACCACATTCTTGCTATCCTGTTTGGGGCGGGGGGGCAGGGGGGGGGTTATATCTTTTGCACTTTCCAAAACTTTACAGAAATATTTGTAACATGTGCCACCCAGAGCCAGTAACTGACTTCTAGCTTAGACTCCTGAGTCTGAACTAGAAATACTAATAATACTAATACTATAATACTAATTATAACGGAATAGTGATGACTGATGTTTTCAATATGTTATATGTGGAAGATAATTTCAAAATAGAAATTGCATTTTGCAGCAGGAATCAGTATTAGAATCACAGAATTATCTGAATTGGAAGAGACCTTCAAAGATCACCTAGTTCCAATCCTTCCTGTCAGGGACATCTTTTACTAGATGAAGGTCCTCAAAGCCCCATTCAACATGACCTTGAACAATTCTGATGGTGGGACATCCACAATTTTCCTGGACAAGCTGTTCCAATGCCTTGCCATCCTCACTATAAAAAAGTTCTTCCTTATGTCTAATCTAAACCTGCCCTCTTTCAGTTTAAAACTGTTTCTTCTTGTCCTGTAACTAGAGGCATTGCTAAAAATCTCTTTTGATCTTTCTTACAAGCCCCCTTTGCATACTGAAAGGCCAAAATAAGGCCACTCTGGAGCCTTCTCTCTCCAGGCTGGGCAAACCCAACTCTCTCAGCCTGTCTTTTCCCAAGAGGTGCTCCACCCCTCTAAGCATCTTCATGGCTTCCTCTGAACTTTCTCCAACAGGATGTTGGGGGTCCTACAGCTGGACACATTACTCCAGGTGGGCTCTCACAAAAGTGGAATAGAGAGGCAGAATCCCCTCTCTTGACCTGTTGTGCATGCTTTATTTTATGCAGCCCAGGACGTGGTTGGTTTTCTGGTCTGCGAGTGCACCTTGCCAGTGCATCTCTAATTTTGCATCCACCAGCATCCCCAAATCCTCCTCTGCAGGGTTGGTCTCAATCCCTTCATCCTCCAGTCTGTTTCTGGATTGCTCCAACCCAGGTGCAAGACCTGGCCCTTGATCTTGTTGAACTTCATGAGGTTTGCATGCTGCCACTCCTCAGGGCTGTCCAGGTCCCTCTGGTGAATTCATTCCCTCAAGTGAATATTCCTGCATGCACCACTCAGCTTGGTGGTCTGTAAACTTGCTGATGGTGCACTTGACCCCACTCACTATGTCATTGATGAATACATTAATTAGTACTGGTCCCAGTAGGTACTTTTGAGAGATACCACTCTTTACTGGGTGCTGACTATACTGTTGTGTTGAATACACCTATTTCCTGAAAAATTCCTTAGTCTATTTTTTCTTATTCTATATTGGACTCTTATCCTCCTCTTAAAAATAATGGATTTTATAACCCAACGTCACTTAACTAGTATTTGAATACTGAATATTAATTTTTCTTGTTCTTTTGTTATTAGTTCTTTTCAGATAAGAAATAGAAATGGAGAAATGGAGTTACATTTCCCTTTGGGTTTGGGTTTTTTTTTTACTCCTGATGTCTGTGTGCAATCTTTCCTGATTGGCTTTCTTTATTCCATGAGAGCAGTATGTGGTTGTGCTGTTTAGCCTTTCTGTAGACTTTTCTTTAGAAAATTAGACTGTAATTTTCATGATTACTTCAGGGAGGAGAAGGGCAAATCAGGCTGCTACTCAATAGATTAGATTTGTGTTGGTAGTTTTACTCTTCTAAAAGGATTATGCCATCCAGTAATCTTTTATATACATGTCTATAATGTAAAGTTTTATCATTTGACTTTATCACCTCAGAGATTATCATGTCTACAGTATCTTACCCCACCTCTAAGGACATGGCAATTTAACTGCTGCTGAAAATTTTGCCAGGAAAATAAGTGAACAACTTTTGTGTCTTGATACCACAGATTTCAACTGTTACTGATTTATCATACTCGGCTGCCTGGATGAAATACTGTAGCCAAGATTTGTTTTAAGATATTTGTATAACATATAGAGGGTAGCAATAATTCTGCAATGATCCATGCTTTTAACATCTGCAATCAGTTATTCCTTCTGACATAGGAAAGCTATAAAGCATCAGAAGAAAATCTGATGAGTTATGAAACACCCTGACTCATTAGATACATGAACACTGCAGAAATTTTGGAACAAATTACTTTACTTGCAATGAAAATTTAAAAAAAAATTATCTCTCTTTTCATCCTGAAATATCTGAAGGAATTTCTTAGACTTTTGGTAGCCAACATAGAAATGTGACATAAGAATCATCTGTATTCCCTCAGGAGTAAATGAGGGAACCACAGGAAAAAAGAGCTCCATTGTAGCTGATAATTAGCAATTGTCACAGGAGCTATATACAAAAAAATCACTATCCTGGCTGAGTTGCTAACGTTCTGCTTTACTCTAGGCAAGTTTTCCAACATATCTGCCCTAACATTCCTATTTACAAAATACCTAATGTTGAAAGCCATGTAGAGACCCTGAAGGGCTGCCAGCATAACCAGAGCTTATGGCTCTCTTGCTGTCTCTATGTAAACAGTATGTCTCCATCAGTATGGGTTAAGAATATAGCGTTAAGGCACAGCTTGTTGGATGTCATATTTCCTCAGCGCTGTACAAACATGAACTCATTATCTTCATCTCTGGCAAATTGGGTGGCTGATTGTACAATCTCACTTTCACAAGTCAAGAAACTAAGGTGGGAGGCAAAGCACGCTAATTAAGCTACCATATGAGACAATGTAAGGTGGCAGAAGCATCTTTAAAAGTTGCCTTTGGGTTTCTAGATGATCAATGAAGAGTTGGGTGTGATTTATGTCATCCTAAAGTCGATACCTTTGTTTGGTTAAATGACTCACCCTATGCTTCACTGACTCTGTGGATTTGTTTTCTATTAACTATAATAAGAACACAAGAAACTTGCTCAGATGTCAATGTTTACATTGCTGGATCACTAATTTAGTTAGGTAAGTTTTGGGAAGCTAAGAAATACAAACCCTGCCCTAAAAGCCACAGTGAAATGCAAACAACACACTCTGGAAGCAGGGAAGTGGTCACAGCACCAAGCCTGGCAGAGTGCAAGGAGCATTTGGACAACGCTCTCTGGTGCTGTGATTCTTGGGTCTGTCCTGTGCAGGGCCAGGAGCTGGCCTTGATGATGTTTGTGGGTCCCTTCCAACTCAGGGCATTCTATGATTTAGGATACTTTTTGAATCCCCATTAAAACCAGACTGCTATAACTCTTTGTCAGAATCAAATTATCAGCAAAGCCTGAGTAAAATTGCCTTTCTCCCTGCCATGATCAACTGTCCCTTCCCCCTAAGAATTACCTGCAATAGTCACAAACCCCAGAAACAATTCCTCTGCCAGGACTGTCACCTCTCTGCTTTGAGTACATGTGAGAGAAAACAGTGAGTGAGACCATGGGGCAAATCCAGAAACCTGCTACCTAAGGCTGCCAGATGAAAGCTGACTGCATGAATGATGGAAAAGCATAACTAGGATGGCATATTTAGTAATTTTCTATATTTTAGATTTCTATCTGAAATCTAAAATTCCAGATTTCAGGGATGTGACTGCTTCTTTTTATTGACTGCACAGAGAATCAGTGTGTGACAGTCTGTGTTCCACTGCTTTCACAAACATCTAAGGATTGTCAGGAGTCTTGGGAGATTGAACAGTGAAAGGGATGCTAACTATTGTCTGGTCATATTGATAATTATTCTGGTGTTTGGATTAAAAAAAATGTATACCAAACCATGCCTTTAGAGACTGTGCAGCTTAGACCAATAAACATGTGAACGGATGGGTCTTCATTAGAAAGTGGTTGGGAGAAAAATAGGAATAGAAATTCATGAGAGAAAGTAGTTAAATTTCTTTTCATACAATATATTTCCTTTTTTACAAAGAAAAAGGGGTTATGTTTTAAATTGCTGTCCATTTTTAAAGTGCAATGCAGGTGTATTTTGGAGAGCCATGTGAAATGCTATCAAGGTTTCCTAGGGAGCATATGGTTAATTTAAAAAAAAAAAAACCTCAGCAAACAATGACATGAAACAGAATACCAGTGACTAGCACCTATCCCATCCATCAGACACGTGCTGGAGCATAAACATGGGGGTATATTAGCAGTTATTGATGCCATCTGGTCTTTTTTCTATTGTGATTTTATAACAGTTTCTGCATTTTAACAGAGCCACGTTGGAGGGAATTGCTAGAGAAAAGTAACAGCCGTCCAAGCACAGGAAATTTAAACAGTTAATGATGCAGAAAATGCATGAGAAATGATGTTGGAAATTTGGCATCCCAACTCATAAACAAAAGGTAACAGCAACCACAAGAGCAACAAACAACACATCTGTCTATTTAAGCACTGAAGTTTTTCCATCTAAGAAAAGAAATTACCATCTAGAGATTAGAAACAGTGTAAACCACCATGACCCAGGAGCACATTTAAGAGGAAAGGCAATTTATCTAAGCTTTCAGCTCTTCTGAGGTTTCTCTAGGAGCAGGGAAGATGCAGAGACTGTGTTTGCTGAGGGCTGAGGGGTCAGAAGCTGTACACAGCAAGTAGATCTGCAAAATGGGCTGCCTGAAGTGAGCTGGTAGGACAAGGGGCAATGGCTTCAAAGTGCAGGAGGGTAGGTTTAAATTGGATATTGGGAAAAAATTCTTTACTGTGAGGATGGTGAGGCACTGGCACAGGTTGCCCAGAGAAGCTGTGGATGCCCCATCCCTGGAGGTGTTCAGTGCCAGGGTGGATGGGGCTTTGAGCAACCTGGTCTAGGGGAAGGTGTCCCTGCCCATGGCAGAGGGGTTGAATTAGATGATCTTTAAGGTCACTTCCAACCCAAACCATTCCACGATTCCATGATTCCATGACATTTTTACTGTGTTCTACAGGGCTTGATTGTAAGATGCAGGAAGCTGAACTTGTAAATCTATGCACAGTTTTTGTGCCTAATGAAATTACTTTCTGGTAGGATTTGAACACATTGTTAACAATAAACCTGGGAAGAAATGTAGGATACAGCTATCTGTGCCTGGAGAAATACTGTTTTAGAGTTGAAAATATGAATGTTCTATGTTATTTCAGGATGACAATATTTATTTTTTGTTCTCATTTAAAGAACAATGTTAAGCCAATGCCATAAAAAAATCCAACTAACTGATCAGCATCAGCAACCAATGAGAGCCCTTCAGGTGGGTCTCTAGCTGGTGGTTAAATGGAAGAATCTGCAATATTAAAATCTGCACTCACACCAAATACCTTACCAGGCTGTCCTAGGCTCTCCTGTTAGAGCTCTCTCATCCTAAATAGTAGTGGAATATTAATTGAATTAGCTATTTGGTCTGATTTTCCCATATCTGAAGACATTGTGAGACTCTGACTAGAATTTCTATCTTGTTTCTAAAGAATCTCTTCTGGTTAAAATTCAGGAAAACTCTTGTAGTCATACAAAAAGTTGCAGCAGATGGTAATTTTCCAATAATGAAAAATAGCACCTTACCAAAACACTTCCAAACAGGATTGTATTGCCCTGCTTGGTTGTCTAACATTTCTGCTCTGATGTGAAGAGGATAGAACTCGGGAACCCTGCAGCATCTCTGCCAGATTTCCTGTGCAATCTTGCATGAGTCACTCAATCCTTTGTGCTTTGCTTTTATCCCCTCTCTCATCTAGGATTTCTGCCATTCTTTCTCAGTTGTATGGCAAATGGTAGAATCATTTTGGGAGGGTGTTGGATGATGATATGTACTGTAGTTAAAGACTGTGAAAGAAAGTCCTTGTCTCTTTTTAACTGCTCTGTAAACTTTGGTTGCTCTGAAAGTTTTGATTCTTCCATTACTCTTCACCAGCTTATCACAAGAGAGACTTGTCATGTCCAAAGAATTTATCTTTTCATTATTTCCTCATTATTTCTACACATATTTCTTCCTAAATGATACATCAGAAGAGGAAAAAAATAAACACCTGCTGTTCCTGTCTATGTTCTGCAGCTAGAGAAAATGAGTCATTAGTTCAGTGGCAGCTCCCAGCCCACTTACAGAATCTGTGAAAGCTGACCTTACCCTATTGTGTTTTAGGAAAATGTCCATTCACAGAGGGTAAGATAAATAACATCGATTTCACTAAAGGGAAAAACTTAGGCTCAATTCTGCTGTTAGTAAAGGTGGGAGTGTTTACAGATCATGTAAGAGTGTTTACAGATCATTACAGATCGCTTTTTGTTTCACTCATAAAACCATAACAGTGTTTAGTGCAGTGCTCTGCATAAGGAAATTGATCTAAATTACAATAAATTTGCTTTTATCTGTTACTTTATATGAACCCTGTGAAGGGATGTCATAGGCTGTCATGTGCCCAGACCATGGGGACCACACAATTGTGGTCACTGGTACCAAAGAGGATTGGTAGGAGCCTTATGAATACAAAGGGCTGTGGACAGAGGGGCTCCTGCACTTTTATCACCTCCTTGCTGGTCAAGTCAGAGCAGCCCTGAGTGCAGCCATGTAACCCTGGGAATCCTCAGTGCCCTGTGGAGTCACATCTCATAGGGGTTATCAAGCACATCAGGGTAATCAGATGTTTGATATCAATCTCTTTATGAGCAAAAGTACTCTGGGATGAGTATCCTGAAACATCTCCAGTGGCTAAAGTGTTCTTGTTTGTAGGTGAGATATTGGTGTCTTGGTGTTGCTCACTGTTAACCAGTCTCTGGTTACGGTTAACCAGTACCAGATTTTTCTCTTTTTGCATATTTTCTTGTGAGTTTTGTTTGTTTGTTTTTGTTTGGGTTTTTTGTTTGTTTGTGGGTTTTTTTTTAAAAGAGTGACCAAGAATTGGTGATCTGGACACAAATCCCACCCTAGCTCTGGAGGCAGACACTGAGCACTACAGCCAGCGCTGTTCCTGACCTTGTGCTAAAAAGCCCAACCAGGAGCCTATTAGGCCAAGAAAACCTTGCAGCAGTTTGCTTCAAACCTTGAGGAAAAAGTGACTCACAGAAACAGGCAAAACCGTGAAACTGCATTTATTCAAAGCACAAAAATGGAGGAAGAGAAACAAACATGCTAATTTCCACTTAATCATTTCACAGTATATCATTACACTGTGAGATCCAGCACAGCAAAATGTCAGCACCAAAGAAATAAACTCTCTTTCCATGCCACCCTCTTTCCTGAATTTTTAGAAGGGCTCAGCATACCTGTTTGCCAAGGAGAAAAGCTGCAATTAGTGCTAAATGGCTGCTTCTGTAGCTGAGTGGATGAGGTAGACACCAGCACTTGTTCACCACAGTCAGTAAATGTCTGCACCATTCACAAACTGCACATTTGTTCACACTTAACTTTCTTTTCATATCACTCCACTGAGAGTTTGACTGTAACAGCAAAAGTATTTTGCAGTTTTAAGAGATGTCTCCCCACAGTGCTTCACAGTGCTCCACAGACACAAATTAATTCAGCTTCGCAGAGCTCCTGGTTTAAGACTTTATTCAGTGAGTTAAATGGAGGGGAAAATGTTTTCTGTTATATACAAAAAAAAAATTGAACAGGTTTGGGGCCCTGGAGACTCAGTGACACAGGACAATATGATACTTCAAATAGTAAAAATTGCAGAAGCCATCTGTAGCACAAAATGCAGGTTGCTGCCCATGCTTATATTTGCTGGGAGTCACTCAGCTCTGTACATAGATAAGATTCTTGATTACATTACAATTCTGTGGGAAAATGACTATAAGTGTGCTTTTTCAATTGCTTCATCTGTTTCTCAGTTAACTCATCTTGTTTTCTGTGAGTATGAGCACTATAGAGCCTGTTCAGATGTGGAATGGTTAGGGAGGTTTGATCCTTCTTCTTTTATTCCAAAATGTTTTTATTGACCTTCAGAATTTTTATTTAAGTCCTTATTCCTACTGAGTGAAATGACTCAAGAAAGCAGCCACTGGCTTCTTTTAGAGAAATGGTCTGGCAAGATTCATTAAGGATACCTAGATCTGTCCTACATCTACAAGATTTTCTTTTAAGGTTCAGGTGTGGTACCTTACTGTTTATCATCAGCTGAGATGTGCATGCTGGGTATGCTTATATTCAACAATAGTAGATCAGAATTTCATTTTAGATCACCCCTGTGAGGGATTGAGGCAAAGCCATATAAAGCAATAATAAAATAGCCCAGGTAGGAAGAGACCTGGACAGATGGCCTGATCCAGTCAAAGGGAGCCTAGGTGAGAGCATCTAGCACACCATCAGCCACATGTTGAAAACCCCCAGGTTTTCAGGTTGTTTCCAACAACCCTGGGGAGGTTGTTCTAATGATTGATTGTTCTCACTGTAAAATGTTCATTTCCTATGCTTAGATTAAACCTCTCTTTGTGCAACTTGTCCTCGTTGCCCCTTGTCCTTTCCTTGTGGCTCCCTGTGAACACAAAGTCTTCACCCTTTTTCTAGGTGCTCTTTTAAGTACTGGAACACCATGATGGTGTCATCCTCGAGCCAGCTCTTCTCAGAGTTAAAAGACTCAACTCCATCAGTGTTTCCTCACAGAGGAGGCTATCCAGCCCTTTGATCATCTTCATGGCCTGCCTTTGGATGCTCTCAAGTCTGTCCATGTCTTTTGTGAATTGTGGGAGCAAGAGCTGGACACTGTACTCCAGGCCTAACAAGTACATCTTGAACCCTGTGGATGCAGCCCAGGATCCCATTTATCTTCATTTACCTCCATTACTGCAGCAGCTTCACTGCTGACACATGTTCAGCCACTCATCCACCAAGCCTCAGGGCCCCTTTTAGCAAGGCTGCTCCCCACCCACACAGAGCCCAGCCTGCAAAGGGCTCTTTGGTTATTTCATCCCAGGGGCAGGAATCTGCACTTGTCTTTGTTAAACTGCATACAGTTTTCACTAACCCACTCTTCCAGCCTATCCAGGTCTCTCTGTGAGATCTCTTCCTTCTGATGTGTCCTCCTCAACACCCAGCTCAGTGTCATGAGAACACTTGATGACAGCACTTTCAATCCTGCCAGATCATTTGGAAAGGTGTTGCAAAGTGTGGAGCATACTATCAGTCCCTGGGGGACCCCACTTGTGACAGGCTGCCAGCCTGAGTAAAATCATTGCTCCCCATCCCTATCAGAATTTTCCTGCCCACTAAACAGACCAACTCATGTCTGTGTCTTGCCAGTTTGTCTAGAAGAAGTGGGAATCAATGTGGGAGTCAATGTGGAATGTTTTGCTGCCCATGGTAAAATAGCCACTGCTCTCCCCATGTCAACAGAAGACAAAATTTTGTTGTGGAAGGTGACCAGGTTACTGTGGCATAACTTTTCTCTGGTAAATCTGAGGTGGCTGATCATGCTGTACTGCAATGGAGTGAATGAAAGCAGCCATGGTGGAATTCATCTCACATTATTTTGTGTTGTTGAAGTCAAGCAAAAATTGTTCCTCTTACTGAAGATTTTTCCTCCATGTGGGTCTATGTGAATAATTATTTTTGTCTTTCCTTATGTGGATGACCATAAAAGGTATATTCTCCAAAGATAACAAACCTAGAAGGTTTATAAGGGGAAGATGGCACAGGAATGGTATTTTCCTATTAGATGAAAACTGTAAGAATATGGTTTCTTTAAATGGATGCAGTCTAAAAATAAAATCTAGGTGTTGTTAGAAAAAATTAAAATAACATCTTTTTAGAGTCCTAAAAGTTATGAAATTCAATGGGCAGAAAATCTTTCATTATACTGAATATAAGCAAAATACCTTGTTTTCTTAAAGCTACTCGAAAAGTCTCTTTTTAACAAGGGTGAAATTAACATAGCCTGAATAAACGCAGAGAGCTGGACAAATCCAGGCAAAAAATGACATGTGATTATCTCAATGTGACCAGTCAGAAAATAAGAATATTACATTTCTCTTTGGTACTCACTAAAGTAGAGCTATGGAAAAGTCTTAATGCTTCTACCAAACTTTTAAATTTTCTTTTGTCTACACATAAAAGTTGATGATTTTTTTTTACTCCCAAGGCAAGTCAATACAACAGCTGAATTAAAGCACAGCTTCCAGAAGCCTGGTCTAATTGCTCAGCTAGGAATGCAAAGTGTCTCTGAATAAGCTATTATTTTAATAGCAAAATCCTGTTAATGGGACCGGGATATTTTTTAAGTTCTTTAATAAAATAAACAACATTTCCTTTTTCTATTTTCCAGAACATCCTAACTCATTGGTCTCTTTCTGATCAAAATAAGTAAATTCATATTATTTTTTAAAATTGATGGTGACTTCTGTCACAAAGACTTATAAATTAAGTGAGCCAAAAAATGTACTCAAATGAAATTTATTTTACAAACCCATTTAAAGCTCTGTCAGCATTGATGGATTACAGATTCAGGATGTCAAATGGAATTGCTACTTCACACATGACTTCAGGATTCCTACATGGTGCAGTCACTCACTTTGTAAGGTGAGGGCTCCCCACCTCCAGGAGTTCCTCTTGGGCAGTGTCCTCACCCACGGGGAGAGTCAGAAGTGATGGAAGTTTTATCAGTCAATAAAAGGCTGGCATTATGCTTACTCCACTAAAAAACAAGAACAGGATAAATCACTGAAAACTGTAAAGGCAAGATGATAAGGAGTCGAGATATACATAATGGGGAGAATGAAATCCTGAATTGAATGGTGGTGTCAATGGCTCAGTCAGGAAGTAGAGGTATTGTGTTTTACAGGAGATGTTTGTTGATATTTTCTTATGCTGTATTGTGCATGATATAAAATCAATGTTGTTTTTCTGTGCACAAAATTGAAAAAATAACCATTAAAAGAAATGTACTCTTGAGAGACTTTAAAGTGACTATGCCCTCATCAATTAGACAAATCCCTCTTACTAAGCCTTTCACTCCCAGGATTCAGAATTAGCCTCCATGTGAGGGCTACTGCTGCACTCCTTCCAAAAGAAACCCAGAAACTTGAATAGCATAAATGTAATAATATGTAGCTAAAGCTGCTATTCCTCAAGAAGTGCTCTCATCAAAACTGATGATTCTTATTCTGCTCATCTCAGTAGCCAGGCTTCTTTCAATGACTCATTCTGTTTGGGTCTCAGGCACCACAGATTCCTATTCAATGAATTAAAAAACCACAAAACCACATTTTAAGTGATATGGGGTTAGGTTATCCCAAAGGGACCTTCAGAAGACACCATGCAATAAAAGACACAATTCAGCACCCAAGGGTCTGGTGCAGAGAAGGCAGATCCTTCTCTGGGGTTTCCAGGGTCATTATTTTGCTTTGCAAGAAGAACCAAAGAAACAGATGAAATATTGGATTTATTTTCTCTCCATCTTACAGGGTATCCAGTGTCCTTGCATATGTTTGCACTGAATTGTCCTTTTATCCTTATATTTATAGGGTGACTGCATATTTTATTGGATTTTCCTGAAAATGTGTTTAGGTTTTCTACTCCTTTCTTGCTCGGGATCTGTTTAAGGGCACCTGCCACAAACTTAAGGTGATCATATGGACAATCACGAGACAGTTAAAGGAAAATTACTCAATATGGCCATAAATACATTTGAAAATATAGTTGCTTTGTAGTTTAGCTAATATCAACTTGTTTATTTCCCCCCCAAAGACATACATGCTACTGTATATACTTACAGATCTCCTCCCTTAACTGCTGTAGGTTTCCTGACCAGTTTGTCTGGGGTTCAGTTTTACTCTTGGAGAACATTTACCACAGAAAGACAAAGCTACATTATGCTGGCACCAGTAGTCCCTCCTGGACTCTTCCATCTGCTCAGGATTCAGGAACAGATGCTAGGATGAATTTCAGACCTGGGGTATGCAGCTGAATGAAAGAATGGCTTGTGGCAGCAGCAGCTTCCAAATTTAGAAGAAAATGCTTTAAAAAATGGGAAGAAAAATAACCCTTTAACCCAGATACTGTAAAGTGCACTGGAAACAGAATGATGGGCAGATAATGAATCTGTAAAAGTCTCTTGCAAAGGCAAAAGAAGAGGACATTGCCACACTGGGGAATGACATCTCTCCTGATAATGGCTTGTGGTTATGTTGGGCAAATTGATATATTGAAAAGAAATGTCTTAAAAAGGAAAAAATATTAAAAGCAGAACTGATTTTTTTAATTTAGAAAATCATTGTGAGGTTAAAATGTTGGGATCCAATTAAGGGCTGGAAATGTTTAATAACAGTCCTCAAAAGCTTGAAATAGGTTGTTTCTTCACCTAATAACCAGCTCTGTGAATCACATATGAAATCTTCAGGCAATGAAGCTTCCATGTTGGAAATACTTTAAAGTTAGCTTTTTAAAATAGCATCTTAGTCTTCCACTAAAATTTAAAGCAGATTCCTAAAGGGTAGTAAATCACTCATTTATTAGCCTTTAGCGTGCGTCCTAGAGGATCCCAACCTGGAGCAGCAGGATTTGTCTGAAAACTCACAGAAGTCACTGGATTATTTCTTCACACTTCAAATCAAGTTCCATCATGGTTTGGTTTTTTGTTTAGTTTTTCATTTTTTTCCCAAGTCTTGAAATATTAATGAAATTATCCAGTAATATTATAATGGAAACTTCTCTTAATTTAAATTTATAATCAGCAAGCTCAATTAGCCACTTTTCAAAGTCAATTGTTATTTACTTAACATAGCATAATTTCTCAATTACATTAAAATTAGGTCTTTTTGAATAACCTGATTCAAATATTTTTTAATGCTTTTTATTTTCACTAAGGAATTAATGAGTGATTTTTGTCCTTTCATTGAGGAGTTCATGGCTGATTTTTTTTTCTGTAAGTATTTCTATTATTCAATGTTAGTAGTATATTAAATGTATTAAATTGGAGGTATAGGAAATGTAGATTAAAACATAGAAAATATGAACAATTTCAGAGAAGGCATTAAAGACTGAAATATTAAAAATTCATGGGTCCTTGATTCTCTAGTTATAGCAAATATTTGACTGTCATCATGAAATGGATTAATTTTATGGTGTTAAGAGGATTTCCACATGTGGCATCATGGACCACTGACCATCTAATGTGAATGTCACAGTGTTTTATTGCTTAAACGTTGTGGACTTGATCCATAGCTCACTGAAACTTGCTGAAAGACTTTTACTGACATCTTTGAGATTTGAGTTGAACTCAATATTTCCACAATTTGTTTTTTTCTCTCCTCTCAATGAAGCTTCAGGTCAGTTGGAGCCAGTAAAAAGTTCATCTGTCAGGAAGAACAACTTTCCCAATAGACAGAACTTATATCACTGTCATTGGATTGAAGAGGAAAAATCACAGTTAGGAAGAGGACAGAGCTGTTTTTGGACATCAGAGGAGGGCCAAGAGGATGCTCAGAAGGCTGGAACACCTCTCCTGTGAAGAGAGGTTGAGAGAGATAGGGTTGTTCAGCTTGGAGGAGACTCCAGGGAAATCTCCAGGGAGATTGCAGCCTTTCAGTACTTAAAGGGGGCTTATAAAGAAGAGAAAGGCTGTTTTTTTTTCTATGTGGGCAGATAGTGACAAGACAAAGAGTAATGGTTTCAAACTAAAAGAGAATAGATTTAAATTAGATATTAGGGAGTATATTTTTTTACTCAGAGGGTGGTGAGACACTAGCACAGGTTGCCTAGAGAAGTTGTGGTTGGCCCATCCCTGGAAGTGCTCAAGACCAGCCTGGATGGGGCCCTGAGTAACCTGGTCTGGAGGGTGGACCATGGCAGGAAGCTGGAACTAGGTGGTCTTTAAGGTCCCTTCCAACTCAAACCATTTGATTCTATGATTCTATGGCATCTGTAGGCTCCCAGAGACTGAATTCAGATCTCTGCTATGCCTCAGTCTTGCTATGTAACCTTAAACAAGTAATTCATTGTCATATTAGCAGATTGGTTGTTTCTTCTTTTAAACTTCCAATGTCATGAAACCAAGGCAGGAAAACCTTATCAAACCTGCTTAGGTTCCAGGTTGCCAAAAATGTTCAAGGTTACCCCCATTTGGAGCTGTTGGCAACATTTTATGGTTTTAAGAACAGAAAATAGAGCATTCTCTATGTCCCCATCTCTAGCTAGAATGGCATCTCATTATCTTTGAAATCAGTACAGGGAAAAGAATTATACTACAGCTCTGTGACAGGAGCATTTGGGACACTCTCGTTACACTTGGTGGAGATACAGTGAGCTGGTGAAATCACGAATGTGATTTCTTTGACCAGCTGTAGGCACCTGTTTTAAGATGAATGATCCACCTTGTAAAGACTTTAAATGAGAGTTTCAAGTGATTTGGTGTGGACGCATGCATTGGAAGAATCCACATTTAATCAGAAAACTCAATTTCTAAGACATTCTAATGTTATATGGCAGCAGGAACTTGGGAAAGGGTCTTTTGCTGTGCTTGTTTGTGTGGAACCCTTGTTTACCAAGCAGAAAATAGGACTTTTTATGCCTCAGATGCTCAGGAGTACCCATAACTCTCACAAACTGCATTTTATTCATTCCAGAGCAGGTGGTGATTACATAGTGCTTGTTTTGCTTGCCTTTGTAATCTCAGCAGAAACGAGGATTCTACTTGCTAAGTACTACAGCTCAGGTAGGATGAACAGAAAGCATTTCCATATAGGGCCTGTGCCAGTGGGATGTGAGAAGCAACCAGAAGGCAACCTGGAGCTCAGATCTCCACTCTGTAAAGGCACTCAGCTGTGAAACACAAAAGAGCATTACCTGGTTTCAGCCAAAGAATATTCATGAACTTCATGCACATCCATCCATCCATTGGTGGCCAAGCTGAGAGGATCGACCTGTCCCAGTTTAGTGTTTGCATAAATCCAAAGTGCAGAAGCATATGACTGACGATGGCTGAGTGAGAAATATCCACCTCAGTACTTTTGCAGTGCACAGTGATGTCCTCTAGTGATTTACCAATGTTGTCTTCTCAAGGACTCATGAAGAGAACCAGGAAGATTTTCAGGTGAAGTGCCAGAGCAGTTGTTACCTACTATTGAGAAGGCTGTTCAACAGTGCTTTAATTTACCATTCAATGCAGTGAAAGCATTCAAATAAACTTGAGTTCAAAGACCCCAAAATCAGACCTTTTCTGAGTGAGTGAACCTCAGGAGTGGGGCATTGCCAGTTTTTAAATTTACCACTCAGGAGAGTTTTGCTCATGACATTCAGCACTTCAGGAAACACTGTAGTAGCTCACGTGCACTAGTGGCTGAATCACAAGGCTGAGGCTAGAAAATGTGAGCTCTGCTGCTGGACCATGGTGGTGGCCATGAAGCCTGAAGTCACTGACCCACTGGTCTGCAGGGTATTTAGACATCTCCTCAGGCAGGAGCCTTGTTCCTTGGTTATGTGGAAGCATGAACATGAACAGATAAACCCCAGTGCTGTAAGACAATACTGGAAAAAGTTGATTTTTCAAACTGACTTCTGTACTGAGGTTCTGCTTCAGATATAGTTCACATACTTAAGACAGTATATGTACTGGCAAAATTATGCAGACTATGCTTTAGAGGAAATAACACAGCAAACAGATCAGGGCTGTGGGCAATTTAAAGAGAGGAGTGGCACAATTATTTGATCTGATCTGGCAATTTTCTTCTTTATATTAAATAAAAAAGAGTGTTTTGTTACATCACATGTGTTCAGGTCAACTTCTCTTTCATTTGACCCTTTCAGCAGCAACCCTTCCAGAGCTGGCCAGTATAGCCTTAATTTAGAAATGCCATCCACCATTTGCTCTGGACCAGCAAGGAGAAGCTGTGTCCCCAGCAGACAAGCTGAACTTCAGCAGGCCAGCAGCATTCTTTAACTCACTGATAACATAATCACACTAAGCCCTGCCAAGGTTTTATTGCTGATTATTATTCCGCTTTTTCTCTGTTTTCACCTCACATGCCGTTCACTCCTGGTTGCCATGGGGATGCTACACAGTATTAGTCTAACTTTAGATTAGTCTTGTAACCTTGCATACTTAAAAATTCTTTAGGTTTCTTAGCAACTCGACTGAGTATCTGGATCTCTCAGCTATTCTCTTAGGCAGGGATAGAATGGGTTTGACACCCCTGGACATACTCAATGCCTGTTAACCTGTAGCAAGGGAGAGGATGATGCCTTGCCCACCTGTGCCCATCCATACCCTTTTCCATAGACCTGCTGATGTCCACTAAGGCTACTCCAGCATTAAGGGAGTTCTCACACAAATAATCATTTCCAGGCTGAAGTCCTGCAAGGGTTTGCACTGCAATAGAATTCTTTTTTTAAACAGTAATGAAAGCAGAAGATAGAGAGAATATTAATAAATGAAATGTTAAGAATTCTGAATAAAAGACCCCTTTACAAATGGAGGTTGGACAAAAAGAAGACATGGATATCCGTTCCCATAGGAAAGCAATACTGTGCAACTGAACCTCAAAAAATCTTTCAACTAATAATTTTCTAACCAAGAAACCTGGAAATGTTGTTAGATAGGACACTGACTGTAAGCTATCCTTGATACAACTCTGTAGCAGAAAACAGAAGAATCAACTGTAATGATTCAGTGTCACAAAAGTTCCCCATGCAAAGGGAGGAAAGGAGGGGAAATCTCCAGTCAGCAGCATTCATCCATTCATCTCTGGCTGTACAAATTTCAGCACTCCTGAATGCTAAAAAAGAGACCTTTGGAATGGACAGAACTGCAATAAGAAAACTTAATAAAGTTCCCCAAACAAGATGTGCCTACACTAATGATTCTGGAGACAATCTCTCACTACTTTCCAGCTACCCATTTATAGAAGACGGATATGAGGTTATGTCCATTTAGTTCAGGCTATTTAGGGATGTATGAAACCTCAGATATTTACAGAAATAGTTGGCAGTCCCAGAATAATGGATGTATAAAATGGAAGCCACAAGGGAGTGTTACCTATTTTAACTGTTTACACTACCACGCTGGAGGATGCCTCAGGGAATGGGCCAATAGCAGTTCTGCTCCTCTCCTCCTCCTTGCTTGAGGAATAATTGGGATAATTTCTTTGGTACCACTTCTATAGTCAACACACTATGAGCTTATCTGGATTTCACTTCCATCACAAGAGTAGAATCAGGCCAGTTTTAGTTTCTCCTTCTAGGCTGTCATATAGTATTAGATGGTAAGAAATTCTAAATTAAACAGAGATTGAAAAAAACACAATCCTTAACTTCTCACCACACTCTGCTCTGTTTTTTGGGGTAATTAATTTCATATAGCTCCAACCTGTGTCTTTCCTCTTTGGAATATAGCAAGATGTTATGTACCCCTTTTACCCCACTAAAAAGTCAACGCTGAATATTCTGACAATCAGCTCATTGGTAAATGTCATTGGGAATGGTTTAACTCAGAGTATAATTTTCTCTGATTAAAGGAAAATAAAAAAGAAAAAGTTATGACCCGAGCAGCTCTCAAGAACTCAGAGGAGTTGCATCAGATATGGGACTACTCTGTATTTTTTGTCCTTTTACCAGAATCTAAAGTTAACTCTAAATCTGAGTTTGCTAGATAAAAATACTATACTATTTAATATTTCAATTATTAGTCTGCATGTCTTTGGAAAGCAAATGAGATTCAAGGGGATTCTCAGAAACAGGCTGAATTGATTAACGGTTTGGAATGGCATTAAGTTTCAGTTCACTGTGCGTAATATGAAAGGAGTTATCTCATTTCTAAAATTATCCCTACTCTTTACATGAAATTTCAGGGCACTGCAATGCTCCTAGTGAAACCAGTGGGAGTTTTAGTTGAAAGTCTATATTAAAAAGAGGATGAAATAAAGCCAGGTGGGATCATAATTGCTAATACCAAACTGAATATTGAACAATACATCACAGACCCATAGAAGGGTTTAGGTCAAAAAGGATTTAAAGATCATCTTGTTCCAACCCCTTGCCGTGGGCAGGGACACCTTCCACTAGACCAGGTTGCTCAGAGCCACAACCTGGACTTGAACACTTCTAAGGGACAGGACATTCACAGCTTCTCTGGGCAACCTGTTCCAGTGTCTTGCCACCATCACAGCAAAGAATTTCTTCCTAACATCTATTCCCAACCTGCTGTCTTTCAGTCAAAAGCCATTTGCCCTTTTCTATCACTGCACGTCCTTGTGGAAAGTCCCTCTCCAGCTTTCCTGTAGCCCTTGTAGGTAATGGAAAGTACTGTAAGTTCTCCCTGGAACCTTCTCCAGGCTGAACATCCCCAACTCTCTCAGTCTGTCTTTACAGGAAAGGTCCTTCTTATACTGAGGGCCCAGAGATGGACACAGCACTCCATGTGGGGTCTCACAAAAACAGAGTGGGAGAATCACCTCCCTTGACCTGCTGCCCACATTGTTTTTGCTGCAGCCCAAGACACACTTGGCTTTCTGGGCTGCAAAAACCCTTTGCTGGATCATTTTGAGTTTTTCATTCGCCAACATCCCCATGTCCTTCTCCTCAGTGCTGCTCTCAATCCTTTGTATTTGTGCTTGGGATTGCCCTGACACAGGCGCAGGACCTTGCACCTGGCCTTGTTGAACTTCCTGAAATTCACATGATCCCACCTCTTAAGTGTGTCAAAATTCCTCTGGATGGGATCCCAGATTTCCTCCAGAGTGTCAGCTGAGCCACACAGCTGTTGTATATGTGTATCCATCCAAAAAGATATATGATTATTCTTCTTCTCATTCCATTTATTTCCATAGAGTAAAGCTCAGGGCTAATCTACCTTCAAGTTGTGTTACAGGAACACAGAAAAAGGAAAAAAAAAAAAAGAGGCAAAGCAAAGTCTGTATTAGCCACAAGCAACTGTGCTTGTATAATTAACTGGTAATCCAAGACCTAAGAAATTATAACTATACCTCAGAACAGCAAAATTTCATTTGTTTTTCTTATAAATCAAAGCACAGGGGAGTGATTATCAACAGGATGATTCAAATGCAATATTATTCACTTCTGCTTGATAAATTTTAATATTACCAAGCAAGACTTTGAGCTTATCTAAACCCTCTTGCAACTGAGAGTGCTGTTAGTATGACCCCAGCTGGCTTAAGCTCAATTTTGCTTGATGATTGTCTCTGCGTCTCAGAGATTGAAAACATCCATGTGTTCAAACAGTTTGTATTGGTCTGTAAAACCTTAGACAAAGCAGAGAAAGTAGAGCAAAGCCAAGGCAGAGTTGTTTAATATCCGGGCTGTTTAGTATTCAGTACTGAGCCGCTGTCAGCTCTCGTGCTGCAGGATGATGATTATTAGAACTGGTGAAAATTCAGGGCAAGCCCACAGAAATCATTACAGATAGGTGCACAGCATAACAGGAAGTGGAACAGGTCCTGCTTGTTCTGTGTCTGGCCCAGTTTTACAATACCAGAGAACATCTGGGCCATTGTCCATTTTAGAATCTTTTTTCCACACGGATTAGGCTAAGGCCGATAAACATCACTTCAGAAAACAGCTTTCCTTTGTAATATTTCCCCTTTGTTATAAGTGAAATAAATGAAAGCACTTTTCCTTGAACTGTATGCCTGCTGTGAGGAGCACAACCAGCTATTTATCTTCCCAGGAGACCACCTCCTTTTTGCTGACTGCCATTCTATTTATATAGAGTCTGCTTGGTAAATGAAAGATTTATTCATTTCTCAGGAAAGTGTCGGCACTTCTTCTAGGCATAAATTTCATCTGCTGTCAGATCCATTACATGAGCTAATAGTCAAAGACAGATGGGGGAAGATTTTCATCGGGAAACCAAGTCTGCCTCACTAGAGGAGAAGAGAATAGTTTATTAATCTCCAGGAGAATTAGCAACTTGTTTCAGATCTCTTTTGAAGGTTTCTAGTTCCTAGACAGGCTTTGTTTTGTTTGTAATAGTTTTAGCTTGGAGTGTATTTCAGGTTTTGATCCAAGTCCTGCAAGTCATGACTTTTGGGAGCATGTACTGACAGAAGTCCTTGTCCAGTTACATCAGGTTCTAGTGGAAGAGTACAACAGCTTGGATTTCCTTACAAACTGAAAATACACCCATCAAGATGAGTGAATGCTGTAGCCCCTCACTGCCTGGGGCTCCACAGAGCCTGAAGTTCTCTGCTGTCAGTTCTCAAGCCTGAGGTTAGCTCATGGAGCTGTTGCTGTGCCAGTCACATCTGGCACAGCACAGATGTCCTGGGGTGCTGTTGCCCGACTCCCTGAGCTGCTGCTGGGGAAATGGAGCTCAGGCCATCCTGGCTGATGTGCTAGAGCAGCACCACAAATACAGACAGATGCTGGTTTGAGCCATTCATTGCACGGGCTGTAAATTTTAGTGAGCTCCTCTTGTATCCTAATGTGAACAGCCTTGGTTGAGCTTGTTTACCTTGAGTGGAGTCATTAGAGCAATATCTTCGTGCAGAGGAAAATGATGTGGAGATGCCAGCAACACTTTTAGGCCAGGAAGCTGTAGAAACTAAGCAGCCTGTCTTTGTGTCTAAAGTAATTGGTTCTGCTGAAGGACAGGACCTGCTGCTTTGTCTATACCACCACACTACCTTGATTTGCTCTTAGACCTGAGCCAGTGTTTCCTGCACTGCTTTTATATGCCCTTAGTGTTCTGGGATAGTATCTTTTATTAGCAACCACCTTGATGACAATCCCAATATCTGCCTTGTCTTGAGCCGTAACAAATTTCTGTCCAACTGCACCTGCATTTCTGCAGATGCAGTGATTTAGAGCAAGGATTCACATTGCACTGAGTCCTGAGTGGCACTGGCTTTAGGCTGCCTCGAGTGAGGGGGCAGAGGATTTAGCATTTCATCAGGCACAGCCTTGGTCAGAGGTGTGTATGCTCACACACAAACTGTGCCACACTCATGTGAATGCAGAGGACACTCCTTTCTGACAAAGTGGCTGCACTTCTCTACTGTTGCATTCTGAAATTCCTATTAAAATTCTGCATGAATTAGTCTCAATCAAATTTACTGTACATTTCTTATTAGGATGCCATTATATTTTTCTCATTTTATTTTGGATGTCACATCCATTGGACTCTTCGCTCTCCTCTGTAAACACTTTGTTCTTGCAGACAGGTCAGGACCCCTTAATTGGATACAATTTTCAACCATTCATTCAGGCTTCCTAGAAATCATTCCACTTAGCTTGGTACCAAATTCCATGTATGTCTTTACCATATATTAATGCTTAACAAGTAACCTCAAGCTTCTCAGCATTTATAAATATATTTTGTTTTATCTGCTTTAGTCCACTACATCATTCCTATTTATCTTCACATCTCAATGCTTGACTTCCATTTTATTCTTAATACTGGTAGATCCAAGGTATATTTTTCCTTTGTTGTGGTGATGACAGTTTAAAACATGCACTTCACATTTAATTTGTTGTTTCTACATGATCATGAAGATGATAGGAGAAAATGCCTGATCTGTAATGCCAGCCTGTGTTCTGGGGATGGTGTTTTGAGGGTAGAATTTTTGCCAGCTGATGGGTCCAAAAGAATTTGTATTGTTACACAAGGTAGATTGTTTGATCATTGGAATCAGATCCAGTGTGGCCTTGAAACTGATTTTCTAATCTTTATCATACATAAAGATTAATTACTTCAATAAGAAAGGTTGATGTTGCCAATGGCAAGACTACATATTTTTCTTGTGCTGGGTACCTTAGAAATAGACACACAACTTCATAATCATAAGAACATAGAAAGGTTTGGAGTAGGAGGGAACTAAAGAATCATCTTGCTCCAATCCCCCTGCCATGGAGACGGATACCCATTGAGACCAGGTTGCTCAAAGCCCCATCCAGCCTGATCTTGAGCACTGACAGGGTTGGGGCATCCACAGCTCCTCTGGGCAACCTGGGCCAGTGCTTCACCACCCTCACAATAAATAATTTTTTCCTAATAATGATTCTGTGAATATATGAACTGTCCCTTGCACACACTTTGCTTTTTAAGTACTAACAGTACCCAACCCACAGAGAACAGATGAAGCTCTTGGTGATCTTTTTTGCCTTAGTCACTGGGTCAGGTACATATAATGCATATTTTCTAAAAAACATCGATATTAAATCTCTAATACTCATAGCTGATCCAAAGGCAAAAAATCAGCCATTTAGAAAGTTAGTAAAAATGCATTTTACAACTGCCTTTATCTCTGTTTTGACCTCTAAATCACAGATGCAGTAACAAGAAACATGGAGTTTTTTTGGAAGTGTTTATACAACACTAAACCACTTAACAGAATCGGTCAATATGGATCAATAATGGAAAACAGTGTAAGTAACACTGCAAATAAAAGATAAAAAAAAAGCCCAAACTTGTCCAGAAGATAAATGAGAGGTTGTCAACATAAATTTATTTTTTATTTTTACTTTAAATTTCTTTTTTCTAGAGTAGATCTAGAACATTTCATTGCTATAAGTCAGGAACAATAGTGGAGGGCAATTGTGAGAATTATTACTAGTCTCCAAATAAGACATAAAAGAGCTCAGTATGTTTAAGGCTTCAAGAGCAACAGTTACCTCCTTGTTGATGTAATATATAGAAATGTCATAAAACTTTCATTTCACTCACACTAATGATTTAATTTCTGTCTCATCTTCTTCAGCTAAATTCAAAAAGTTCTTAGTGCTCCCTATAAACAGCAAAATGAAAAATGAGAAATTAAAACTGCATGTCTGAAGTCTTACAGACCTGTAATGCAGCTGGGAGCACATTGGTCTTCTCTTGCTCCAACTGAAACATCTCATTGTAGGTGAGCATAAGGACATTTAACTGAGTTGCCTAAATATGAGCTTCTTGTGTCCTTTGGGATCTTGTGGGCTGTCCCAATCCCAAGAATGCATGAGTCACCAATAGGTTTTAGGGAAGATCTATTTCCCATGTGAACGTCTTGGATACCTGGGAGTGGTTTTGATGTCACTCAGTGTTCATTGCTTGAAAGGGAAAAAAAAAAAAACAAAAAACACAAAAAACCACAAAACCCACCAAAACAAACAAAAAAACCCCACCACAACAACAACAAAAAAAAACCCTGAAAAACCAAAACCAGTATGTGCCTGTCTGTTGTCTAGAGTTCAGCCTCCCATGGAGATCCAGACCCTAAATCTGGTGGAGCCCAGGAATCTGTTGAGGTCACCTTCAGGTAGACTTTTGGTGCAGAGTGGCAAGTGTCTGCTGGCAGCTGGAATGCCTGAGGGTGCCAGGCACATCCAGAGGGAGATGGCAGATCCATTAGTGAATCTATAGGAGATTTCCTCAGCATGTGTTTGAGTCTCAGATGAGAGAGCTCCATGGTGTTGTGCTTGGTTTGAGGTGTGGGCTTGTTGATAACATGGGTAATGACTTGTTCTGAGGCAGATCTACAGAGCCTGAGTATTTTCCATCTTCTGTTTATACGAGCTAATACCTCAGGTTTAGTATTTGTGCACTAAATTATATGGCACAGCTCCAAATCTCATTGCCTGCAGCAGAAAAACAACTCAAATTGGAGATTTCACTTCAGTGCACTTTGTACTTTCTATTCTTGAACAGCTCTTGATGCATCAAGGAGTGTGTGTGTACTCTGCAACTACAATCTTATTTAACAGAAGGGAGAATGTATCATTTAGATTTTCCCTTTCCCTTTTTTTTTTTTTTTGGCCTAGGTGGACAATTTACTTTCTTTTCCTACTTTTTTGTTCCCACTGGAAATCAAATCTGTTTTAAAAGACCCAGTCTGCTAAACCAGGCCAACTTAGTCCCCAGAAATGTTAATTAAATGACACTACTGTTTATTTTGGCCTATTGCATTGAGTTCTGATCAGAATTTCTGAGTAACGTTGCGGCAGTTCTTGTACTCAGCACATTGTTCAGAGAATGTTGGGATATTTGGTCCACACTCCATCTTCTCTCCACGATGTCCCTCAGTCTGGTCTGAGGAAGGTACCCCAGGTTCCCCTGGCTGAGGAAACAAGGCAGACACACATGACATGGGCAGATCAGAGCTCTATTTCCCTTCCCCAGTGCAGGGATCAGATGCCACACTGCTCAACAGTGTGAGGACTTCTCAAGTAACCATGACCTCATCACTTTCTCCACTTTATATTCCACATTTCCCACCTTTTCCCTGCCCAGGTGAATAACTCACTGCTGTGTTCCTCTTTCCTGTGGGGCCTGGCTTTCCTGATTTAGCACTCCTATGACAATTTTGGCCTTCACGAGTCACTGCTGGCAAGCCAGTATACTCTCCGTTTAATAGCTTTTGGTATTTTTCATTCAGTAAAGTTCCTAATACCCACTTAATACCTTTTACCTCCTACGTTCTCTGTTATTGTTTTGGCTTAACTCCACTTTGGCTTAGGCCATCTGTTTTTCCTCTTCCATTGTTGCAGTGAGGAACAATTTCTCACACTTTTTACCTTGCAGGATTAACCTCAGGCCTGGTCTGGATATCTGCATGCCTGCTTTGACTTCATTTTTATATGTGTTGCAGTTTCTTTCTTTAGAAATAATTAGGGTGAAAATAAGTAAAGGAGAGAGAAATGATGCTATGTTTAACTGAGAAATCTACTGGTGTCTAAAAGTAATTAATTGATAACAGCACAGATTCACAGATTAGATTTAATTGGCAGTATGAATCAGAAGCTTCTGCTTCTGGTTTCCTTAAAGTTCTTTCTCTTGTGTGAAGCACTGCAATTTGCTGAACTTCGCAGGGACTGTGACAACACAGATATTTGCCTTTCCAGTTCTGTCATCAGATACTTACCTTAAAGTGGCCAATTCACATTGAGACCACTGACCACCAATGAGGCTTCTGGCTTTGGCTTCAGTTTGAGTTGGTGGCACTGAGACTTCACCCACCTTGATGCTCAGGTGCTGGCAGAGGAAGTTGTAAATCCAGCCCACCTTATTTGTATGTGACATGTTGACTATTGTTGAATATCAATAGTTCAGGACGCTTACTGGTCCTGTTTGCATTGGTGTCTGTGACCAATCGTTTTGGGAGCATTTTCACAACAGTAAGGAGGTTTTGCAAAGACTGATAGGGATCTTGGTGTTGGGCAGGACAGTCCCCAAAAGAGACAGTGAACATAGAAAGCCTGGTTCCTCTGAGCCCTGGGTGAGGTGGCCAATTTGAATGAGGCGCAGAAAGTCCAGAGCTGTAGTCATCTCCTCTGTAGTTAATCTGTGAGTGCTGAGGAGACCCTGTGGCAATGTTTGCACTTAGAGATGAATGTGCCTAGGCACTGAGGCCAACTGGCATGTTCTCAATAAAACTCTCAGCCTCCAAAGCAGTGGTTCCATACACATCATGTCCTGGGAATGGCCCCCAGACTGCTTTAGTGTGCAGGCAGTGCTCTGGAGCTGTTGGGAGACTGTTAATAACAGGCTGAAATTGCAGCAGGGACTGTTCCAACAGTCCCACAGTACAATCTGTCACATTTCCATGACCAAGAACGTTCCCCAGCTCTATCTAATTTACTGGTATAATCAGGGTGCCTATGCAGCCTGTGAAGCAAAGCCATCCTCCTGCAGCACAAAGCACTCTGAGTGCATATATATGCCTGTACCAAGGCATGGTTGGAAATGGATCCACAAAAGCCAGAGCTTAAGAGGTGCAACCTAGCCATTGAACTCCCTTGGATTTCATGCTTGACAGGTAATGTAGGCATTGCTCTCACTGACTGGAAACAGGGAGTGAAAACTTTATCTTCCATACTGAGCAAAATAAACACTCAGTCATTAGTCATAAATCTGGGACACATTCTCAGCATTATGTAGGAATTGGGAGATTTCTTTCAGTGCCATGGAACACTTAAAAGGTAACAGGCTGTCACAGTACTGCATATATTTTAAAAAACCTCAGGTTCAGACTATCAGGGAGAGCTCTGTAGTGGTAAGGGAACAACCTTGCAGAGCTGCACATGCCATTAAATAAATTAAGTATCTGGGTATTATTTTGTCAGTGAATCTTAGTCTGTTCAAAATATTGTTACTTTTGTGACTTATGAATCATAATTGGCTCAATTCTGAGTTAAAAAAAGAATACATTAATCCAGGTCTGTGGGAGTTAAAATGACATCAAAAGCAGTAAAGACATTAAATTCAACTTTACTACTGTAAGGGAAAATATATTTGTAATTGAAAGAAGAACTTCTGCAGAAAGGAGCTGTTGAGCTCAGTGATCTGATAAAAGCAGAATTTTAACATGAAATTCTCTGTGACCAACAGAGAGCAGCTTTTGAAAATACAGTTCATTCTTCAATTTATTGTGTTCAGCTTCTTTTTCTGTCAATACAGCCTCTAGGCTAAATCTTTGCTGATAACAATAAGTCCCCCAAAAAACATTCCTGCAGACTCTCCTTGCCCTGCTGCCACCCACACAGCAACCTGCTGTGTTCTGGGGAAAACACTGAAGTCTTGATTACAGTCATTGCTCAGTTTACACTACAATGATATCAACACCAAGCAGGAGCTGAAAGCAGGTCTGCTACAGAGAAATCATCAGAGAATTGGTCTCTCAAAAGTCTGAAAGGCATTAGAGAGATGCTGGAATTTTGTGGTCAAGCAACAATTCGATTTGGCAGGAATATTTGGCTTCACAAAAAAGAACAACACAAAATAAAACTTTATTAAATATTCCATGGAAAGTTTGTTTGTTTCATTAAGAAAACACCAGGATATGAATATCAAAACTGTCATCCTTAAGGAGGAAGAATATTTATGACAAACACAACTGCTACAAGAAGGAAAGAAATTTTTTTAACAGCACTGCCACAATTTAATTTATGGGAGCATTAATGTGTCCCTATCAAATACTAAACACAGGGTCAGAAAGACACCTAGTAATAAAAAGAATTATAACAAATACCATATTCCTCCATTCATGTCTCTGTTTTGAGATTGCCAAGTTTGCTTCTGTCTCAGGTTACACGACTGAGTTTAGGCACTTTACTGTTCTAAATAGCAGTAAAAGATTAGTAGTTCCCACCCAGGACCCATGAACCCCTCTCTCAACAATTTAATCACCAGTGCATTCAAAAGTACCTGTATATCTCTAAAAGTCTGCCAACTTGCCAACATGCAACAGGGCTGCTTCCTAGGACCCATGAGGGTACCTGGTCAATTCTGGGCACTACTGAGATGCAAAAATACTCATAGTATTTATTTAAACTGGAAATAAAATATGGGCTTGTGAGTTTTAGGTCCAGGGTGACTCCATTATTAGGACATAGATCCACTATTTCTCTCTCATCTATGCTTAGCAGTCATATGATGGCATAGACTTCACCAACAAAGGACAATGACTCTGCAATTAGCAGCCTTAGAATTTTATATCCCTAGTTCATAGATCAGCTCCTGCATAGAAAAATAAAGTAGATCTCCCAAAGGATGACATTTTGACTATTGCTATTACTGTTACCATGCAGTACTGACAGCCCCAGAAATCAGAAAAACTGATTATCCTGCCTCACTGGATTCAGCAGAGCAAAGAACAGTTACACTGGGAGACACTGGAGTGGGATGGAGCAGTTCTGGATCCCATCTAGCTCTGCCCCAAAATTTCATGTGAACACCAGCAAATCAATTAACTCTGTGAGGTTTTAAATACTCACAATCTTATTTTCTTATGTTATGGCTCTGCTGGTTCTCTGGGCTAGGACTCTCACCAGTAGCTTGCAGCAGGCTCAGCTCAGAGTGGCTCTGCTGTAAATGTGATCACCATCAAACTCAGAGCACAGGCCAAACAATCCCAGATGAGGAGCCCAGTGACCTGGAAGGGAATACCTGCACTTCTCCTCCTGTTTTTGGCTCAACAAGGATCACACTTTAATATATGCACATTTCTCAGAGATGCCAAGAAGCACAGAAGCACCCAGAGAGTGGTGATTAGCAAGTGACACTAAAATGTTGTGCCCAGGACAGAAAACTCCATCTTCCAGAAGTCACTGTCTGTAAGGAACACAATTTTCAGGAGCTGCCTGATCTCATTTTTCATGTCATGTTGGAAAGGCATGTGGAGGGAGTCACTGATACCTGTTCTCCCTTCCCAGAGAGGTCCTATTAGAGCCTGAGAGAATCTGCTGGCTAATCAGAGCTCAGTCTACATTGGTCTTTCCTTCCAGCTGATCTTCCTCCCTCTGCAAACACCAGCCCTTCTCTATGTGCCAATTTTTGTGACAATATGTAATATCACAGCAGCAGAGCACACAGCTTTGTCTGAGTTCTGAAACAGCGGCTCACAGGAGTTCACGGCATGGTCAGTCCACCTTCAAAAGGGCTGCCAGGCAGAGCAAGAGCTGCAAAGGGATGTTTATGATTTTATCCAGCTGGGAGCTGAGCGATTCTGCTGCTGCCCTTGGACTTCCAGGACTGTGCTGGGTTATAACTGGAATTCCATGCAAAGAAATAGAGGTGACACAAAGGTGACACAAAGCTGAATAAACACAGCCATGGACTGCACAGAATGGCCAGACAGAGCTTCCTCTTGGCTTTGATTTATAATGAGCAGAAAAGCAGTGACCTGAGCAATTATCCATCTCTTTGACTGCATTCTGGTCTTTCCGCCACAGTGGTTTCTTTGCTGGAAGACACATAGTTATTTTTACCCTTGACTTTTTTTATACAGGCAGAGTCTTGCTATGATGGGTTAAGCAGGCAGCTGTGCCTGCCAGTAAAGCTGGCAACTATGACTTGCAAATATTTCTGTTTATGCAGTTAAGCTGCGCATTTCAAGGCTGAGCAATGCAAATTTCTTGTGTTTCTTTCTATGGTTCCTACTAGGATTAGAGGGAATTCAAGACATGAGAGATATCTAGGGCAGAACTGAGGAGGACTGTGAGGTTTTAAGATACTTGTAGATATTGTAGGATCTTTATAGAGAGGAGAGCTGCTTGTTCTATCTATAGTACAGAACTCCTAATAGACAAATATTCTTCCTGTCCTTCCAAAAACGTGAAAACAAATAAATTTAAAAAATCAGTATCTGAGCTGGCTCTAATTTTAGTTGTGAATGTACAAGCATTTATTCCAGTGTTTCTAGGCACTAGAAAGACAAATTGAAGGTTAATGATTGGTAATATTCTAAGCACACTTGTATGCCACTGAGCAGTGTTTGCATACATGGGAAATGCAAATCCCATCATCCAATTAAGTCATGAACTGCGTTAGGTCTCACCCCACTGATGTCAACAGTAGTTATGCTCATTTATGGCCACACTGAATTGGGTCTGTAAAATCATAAAGTAAAACCCAGATATCATTACACAAGCAAGATTCCCCTGGACAGCAGCGTGGCATTTACTTTAAAAAATATCAGGATTCGGCCTACAGGAAAAGAAAAGAGCTAAGGGATCCCTCACTCATCATATGAGGTGGTTTTCCACAGTTTCATTGTTTCGTTTATTCCTCTTTACACCAGGTTTTGTGATGAAGCTTCCACTATTGTCCTGCTGTTTATTCACAGCTCCTTATTCACCCTCACTGACAGGGAGAGTTCCCTGGTAGTCAGTTTTGATTTTCTTTCGCTTGGTTTCCTTACATCATTTCCACTCAGCTTTAACATGTTACTGAATGCATCTTTCTAAAAAATTTCCCTACCAAAGTAGATGCAGAAAAAGGTTTTAAAATATGTTAGTATTAATATAGGATTTCAAATAAAAATGAGGGGACCTGAAAGTTTTTTTGTCTCAAAAAATTGATATCAATAAACATTGATCAAAAAAATCTCAATTTCCAAATATTTCAGACCTCATCAAGTAGAAATCACTGATTGGTGTAGTCTGCAACTCTGCCTAACTACTAATGAGACTGGTCTTCTCAGGACCCCTCTGTGCCATTCTCCTTTGCAAGCAGAAAATGTAGAAATGATCCTTCAGAAAGCTGATGTAGTGATGTAGAGCAATACTTCAATTTTCACTCTTTACCTAAAAGATGTTATGAAAGAATTCAGGCTGCCCTAGAAACCTGTGACTATCAATTAGGGACAGGTTTCACCTGAGGCACTTGCCTCACCTCAAGTGCTATGTGCAGTCCTGGGAGCCACAATAAAATAAATTAATATTAATGTAAGCTATTAGAGAGTATCCAAAAATGAGGGGGTTGGAGAGGAAGCCAGAGGAGGAGCAGCTGAAGTCACTTGGTCTGTTCAGCCTGGAGAAGAGGAAACTGAGGGGAGACCTCAATGGGGTCTTCAAAATCCTCATGGTGGGGAGTGGAGGGGCAGGCACTGATCTCTTCTCTCTCCTGGCCAGTGACAGGACTCGAGGGAATGGCCTGGAGTTGTGTCATGGGAGGTTCAGGTTGAATATTAGGAAAAGATTTTTCCCCCAGAGAGTGGCTGGGCACTGGAACAGGCTCTCCAGGGGAGTGGTCACAGCACCAAGCCTGACAGAGTTCTACAAGTGTTTGGACAATGCTCTCAGGCCCATGGTGAGATTCTTGGAGACAGTCTTGGACAAGGCCAGGAGTTGGACTTGATGATCTTTGTGAGTCCCTTCTAACTCAGAAGATTCTTTGATTCAAATTATAATTGCACTGCATATTTGTTGACACTTCCTCAGGAGGCTATATAAGATCCTTTGTACTTGTTGAGCCTTAGAAGTATTTTTATCTCATTTAGAGAACATCAGTCTGAACATTAAACTGACCTTTATGAAACTGATGTTCATTTCTTAACTGTATAAAAATTGTGTGCAAAGCAAACAAAAAAAACCTCTTTTGGGATGTTTGCATGGAGATACCATGCTACCAAGCACTTTCACTTTCTTTCAAAAATTTTTCTGATTTACAGAATCACAGAATAAAATAGGTTGGAAAAGACCTCTGAGATCATCAAGTGTTTCCCTTTACTGAACACCACCTTGTCAGAGGGACAATGACAGTCAGTGCCATGTCCAGCTGTTTCATGAACACTTCCAGGAATGGTGACTCCACCACTTTTCTTGACAGCCAGTTTCAATTCTTGAGAACCCTTTCCATGAAGAATTTTTTCCTAGTTTCCAATCTAAACCTTCCCTGGTGCAACGTGAAACCATTTCCTCTCGTCCTGTCTCTTGTTACCTGAGACAAGAGACCGACCCCCACCTGGCTACAGCCTCCTGTCAGGCAGTTGTAGAGAGTGATGAGGTCTCCCCTTTCTCCAGGCTGAACAACCCCAGCTCCCTCAGCTCATTCTCCTCAGACTTGTTCTCCAGACCCTTCCCCATCTCTGTTGCCTTGGGCACACCAGCTCCTCGATGTCTCTCTTGTCATGGGGGGCCCAAAACTGGACACAGTACTTGAGATTATGATAGATTAAGCACCATTATTGAAAGGCTTTTTGTTCATCAAAATAATAAAGAAAGGGGGTGCTTGTGAAACTAACAGCAAAACCATACAACAAGAGATACAAAATAGCAATAAGTGAATGCAATCCACAGTCAGCAGTAGATGCTTGCAATCAAACCATAAGTTTATGTAACAANTATTAATTGGATAAAAAGTTGAAGCAAAATTATTCGCCTCAATTTATAACAAGATGAGATATCACCAGTGTCCTGGGTTGACTTTATGATACCCATATGATACCCATATGGATACCAATGGTATCCCCATTCATCTGTGTAGGTCAGAAAATAAGTTTTTGCACCTTNAAGAATTTTCTCCCAAAATTGCCCTAAACCAGGACAAATAAATTTTTGGCGCCCAATGTGCAGCTTGAGGAATTGGAAAAAACCTGTACCGATTGCTTTTTTTGTTTTTGTTTGTTTTGTTTCCTCTGTAGTGTTTTAAAGCAGTCAGTGGCCATGTTGCTGGAATTTGCAATGTGTCTTGGGGTGGAGGCCTTCATATGTTTCTGGTCCCTAGGCTTTTTTGAGGTTTTCAACAACCAGTGCCCAGTACAGGAGGACAATCTGTGCCCTGGCCCGGCTGGCCACACTACTGTTGATACAGACCAGGTGCCACTGGCCTTCTTGGCCACCTGGGCACAGCCTGGCTCGTGTTCAGGTGGCCGTGGACCAGCACCCCAGCTCCTTTTCCTCTGGGCAGTTTTCCAGCCCCTCTGTCCCCAGCCTGGAGCGCTGCCTGGGGTTGTTGTGACCCAGGTGCTGGACCTGGCACTTGGCCTTGTTGAACCTCACGCCGCTGGTCTTGAGCAACAGATTTGCTTGGTGGGACTCAGTACAGCACATTAACAGTTTTAACAGGATCTTGGTTTCTTTACTTTTTCTCCTGCTTGATTCCTCTTCATAGCCAAAAAATCTTAAAGCAACTGCATGATGATGGCCAAAAAAAGGAAACTATGCAAAGTGTTTGGTTTGTTTTCCTCAGAAAAAAATACATCTATACCAAAAATAAGAGAAAAGGAAAAAGTAGCCACTTGCATCATGTTAAGTGGATGGCACCACAAAACTGAAATTAACAGAGATATAGGTAAAGAGTTTCCGTGATCTTAAGGGACAGCATAAGCCAGTATATACAAAATATAGAATATTAAAGGAAACCATGAGCAACTTGGGTACAATTTTAAGGAAAACTTAGCCTTGTCTACATGAAATTAGATTGTTTTGCTAATAAAAAATGTTGATAAGCTTTCAAAAAATACAATGTTGAATGTCAATGTAGACGTTTTGTTTTGATCATTAAAAAATAAAAACTGAATTGCATCTCTGCACTGCAAGCATCTACCAGAGAATTAACAAAATAAAGTGTTTTGCTGAAGAAGGAACTGAGAAACCTGACAGTACATTTGCTACCTGTGCCTGTGGTTCCTGTGAATATTGAAAAATATTTTTTTCTTAATTTTTTGTACAAGAATGAACTGGTATTCTTACTGGTATCTTGGGTAAATGAAATAATTTTGCTTTACTGAAGACGATAGAGGCAAGACCTGGAAACCACAAAAGCAGGGTCTCCCAGGATCACAAGGATGATGTGACCACTGATGACTGATTCTGGAAGAGAGAACATGAGATATACACAGCTCAATATTTTTGTAATTACTTAGCAATTTCACAGATGTATTTAGAACTCTGATTATTGAAATATACATAAAAATAGGAAGGCTTTAATTCTATTTCTGTGCAAGCCTGAAAATTGGATCTCAGTGTAAGTAATTGCATAATGCCCAAGTGCAAAAATCTAAATAGCTATTCCAGTGTTCTAAAAAAAATATTAAATGCAATTTCTCTTCTGAATTATAATTTATGTTACATATCAAATGAAAAGTAGAGAAAGTTTTCATCATGTAGGCTTGAGATTTTGTAAATGTATACAATTTTGAGAAAAATATAAGATGTGAGAATTATATTGATAAATATTGGGATACAATGATAGCAACATAGTGTACCCAAACATATATTTATTTTTGTCTTTGGATTTCGGTAAGAATTACTGTTGAGTTCAACCAATCTGAAGATATGGAAAAACAATAGGAAATTTTTTTTGTATAATTGTTAGAAAATACGGAAAAATGTCAGATAATATAAATATGTTGTTCTATTTGAATTACCACCCTTTCTCTCCCTGCTCCCAAATATTTTCACTTAACACAATTTGGACTCACCTGGTGAGTAAAAATTCATTTACCTTAGGGCTGTGTCTGAACTTCAGGCTTTGAGAATATTTCTGTCTAACATTGGTTTGGATGTCACTGCTTTCAGCTGAAAATAAAAAAATCTGGCAATAGAATTAATGTAAAGCATAATTGGCTTATTAGAGGAAGCCTGAATAATAGATCTGTTATCAATTAGCTGGTTTAATGAACTACTCCATATGTCAAGGAACTGAAGAGTTTTCTCTATTTGTACATCTCTACATCTACCTTCATGTTTGGGCTCAGGGTCCAGAGTATTTTTAAGTTGGCCTTGTCTCTTTCCTTCAGCCAATCTCTCAGAAATTCTTCATTTTTTTAAATTAGGGATACAGTTGTAGTCCTTGAGAATGCAAAAGGACATGGAGACACTGTTTTAAATGCTTTGAGAAGAATTAATTTTTAGTAGGAGCTCAAAGCCTTGAAAAAATACCAGTAATTTCTGAAGACATAGAAGTCATTGACAAAAATCTCAAATACTGTTTTAATTCTTGGGCATTTACATTTAAAAAAAGAGGAAATTAGGTACTTGGAGGCTGAGGCCATGAAGCCTACTAAAATAAAATTATTTCAGTAAAGGATTGGCTGTTGAGATAACTACATATAGTCTCAATTCATCATGGCAAACTAACTATTTTGAGGAGGTATAGTCTGAAGCATCTCCTTTAGGTGGCAGAATACTTTCACAAAATATACCAGAGCTGAAGCAACACACTTCATGGATCTGGGGCAGCAGGTACCAATATGCAGCAGGGTTGACTTTGTTGGTACAGTGTGCACATCAGTGTTGTGACTAAGGACATAATAAATGAGTAATAGTAAGAATAATAGAGTAATAGTCTTTAAACTTCATTCATGGATTTGATATCTCTTTGAATAAATTTTATTTGTGCTTATTAATAAACTGAGACTGAAAGGAAACCTTATTCCTTCCTACAGCTGCCTGTTGGGTTGTTACACAGAAGGTGGAGCGATATTCTTGCAGGTGCACAATGATAAGCACAAGAGGCAAGGCAAAGAAATTGCATTTTTCATTAGGTATAAGGAAAAAGGAATCTTCATAAAAGGAGTGTTCAGACACTGAAACAGTGCTGACCAGAGAGGCTGGGGAACTTCCTTCTATGGAGACTCTGGCCCATGTAGGCTGCCTGAAAATAGGGTTTTCTTTTCCATCTTTTGTGGACTTCTGAAAAATAGTCAGTGGATTTCCAGAGAAATTAAGATTGCAGGTTGAAAACAACTGGAATAGACTGAGAGAGACTGGCCTTTCAGTTCTGTACCACAGAGGTTCTGTCTAGATAACACAGCTATAAAAGGCTGATTGGTTCTGAAATAATATATTTACTTTACTATGAATTATTTAGGAAATCATCTCCTAAAGACAATGGAAAAAGTATCTTTTATACCATCAATAAGACATGAATTCTACAGAGGCATACTCAGAAAGAAGTTGTTTACAGGTTTATTTTCACTATTCCATAAAGAAAGTTTCTTTATGGAGTAGTGAAAATAAACCTGTAAACAACTGTAAACCTGTAAAATGCTTATTAAAAATAAGCATTTCTGTCTTCAACAGCCCCCAGTGGTGGCAGGCACATGGCTTCATGGACTGATTCAAAAATGCCTCCCTTGCTGTGCTCACACTGTGCTGCTGGTGGGAGCTGTAGATACAAAAGGCTTCAGCCACTCTGACACTCCACAAGTTCAGACAAATCTCACACCCCCAGATGGCTGCAAATATTGCTTTAAGGTAATGATGAATATTTTCAGAGGGAGGGAAAGGGCTTTCTAGCTGTGTGTGTCATAGAACCTATGAATGTGTCATAGAATCAAGAGCATTGGTGTGTTGGATGTTTAAAAATGCTCAGGGGAACTTGTTCATCCAGTTTGAGCAGACTTCTGCAACTTATGCAAAATATGACAGTATTTGAAAATTAATTCTGAACTGACAAATTTCATCACTTACTTCTCTCAAGCAGGACTAAGATCTTACCAGTGGAAATCACTACTCTTTGGCTGACCACCTGTATCAGTCTGACATCTCTGATTATTTTTTAGAATGTTACTGCTGCCTCCTTCCCTCCATCCCTGCTCTTCCTCCCCATAATAAGAAGGGGAGTAAAAAGGCATGTATGGCCAAAAACTGCATTACTTAAAGCAGCTCTGGCAATCAATGTGATAACTGTTACTGGAAGAGAAGCATAGAGCCTTTCTGGTATGTGTTTGACAGCTGGTACTAGCAAAGAAATCACTGATTTTTTTTAACATTTCCAATCATACATGAAGGTGAATTTCTTTTGATAGACAACCTTATTAAAAAGGAAGGGTCTATTCTATTCTGAACAAACCACTATTTTTTCTTTTCAGTCATTAACGTTCTTCATAAGTCAAGACAGGTCCAGCATATTGAAGATCAAGATGGATGATAGTACATCTTCATTAAAAACCTTTCTATGCAAGTGTAAAGTCTTCCTCTTGTGCTCAAGAGACTGAGAATGATGAGCCAATCAACTGCCAGGTGGAAGCATCATCAGCCTGTGGAGGTCAGACCCACCTCTGAATGTATTTGAAATATACTGCAGAAAACAACTTTGGGGAATTTTACTGGAAGCCATAAGTCTTTATAAAGCTCCAGCTAAAACATGTCCTTTCCTTGCCCTTTTGCTTGACTGATAGACCCAGCTCAGTGTGATCTGAATGTTTAGTACATCTCCTCTCTAACACTCTCTAACAAAAAAAAGTTGATGGGTTTCTTGTTTTCGTGGTATTTTATGCTCTTAAATGTGTGACATGTAATGAAACATATTTCAGATGAAGATACTAGAAGAAATGTCAAACATTATCATGTTGAGTCTGCTGCTATAAAATACTTAGGAATTTTTTTTCTCCTTGGTATTTTTCATCTAACCTTGTTTAGCTCATAGCTGGAGATTTATCAGTCCTCAATTAACTCATCTTGCATTTGTTACTATTGAACATGATCCAATTTCTATTACACTATTACTTTAGATCATCTCATTTAATGAAATTCTTAACTTACTCTGTTGACAATGTCTCTCATTTTGACCTTCTCAGCATTACCTACTCTCTTCTGTTTACTAAATTATAAATGAAGATGTTGTTGAGGTACTCAGTGGTATTGTTGATTCTGTGTTCAGACTCCTTTTGTCTTGAGGCTTCAATGTGACCCTCTATCACCTTCCTCTAATTCTTAACATTTAGATCCCTGTCTTTTCCAATGCAGTTAAATCTTCTTGTGATAATACATTAAAAGCTTTTTTACAGAAGCTGCAGCTATTCCAAGTGATAGATATAATTTTATCAATATTTTAGAGCTTCTCTATAAGTTCCCCAGAAATTCTGAAATGGATGTGTTCTGATACAAGTGCAGAACACCAATATGGTGTTTCCTCACCCAATTTAAGATTCTTGGATCTCCCTGTAGTTAATAGATTAGCAGGGGATATAAATAAAATTAACAAATCCTCCTTCAGGACTAGAAAAATAGATCTCTGCTTCTATCAAGGAAGCTTGTGTTGGTTTAGATGTCTACTGTTAAAGATACAAATTTATTATGATGATTCTTATTGCAGCTTCCCTAAGAATAAACCATATTTATTTAGTATTTTATATTATAAAGGTAATCTATATTTAAATGTTATTGGCATTCATTGCCAAAAGAAGACCAGTCCACTCCCCACAACCTATGCATTGTACAGACCACTCATTAAACTGTTTTTTCGCTTACTTGTTTGTTCAGACACTGGGGGTTTAGAGTCTAGGAGCATAAGAATGCAGCAGCTTATGTTTGAACAGGGAATTGATTGAGAGAAAGAGCAGTGATCTGCTTGATTCAGTTAGCAGAATTTGGTGTTAGGTACTTTGGATATTGCAGAGAGGTTAGTTGCATAAACCAGAGTGGTGGCTCTTCAGGGGTATACCGTTATAATTCTGTTTAAAAGATCAAAAGACTGTTGAAGTTCTGTCACTTTGACCATGACAAGGTACTTGGATCCTCAGCTATTAGGAGAGGCCTCATTCTCTGTCTTTGCTGTCCCTACTCTGCCTAGAATCAGAACAGTCCTAGAAGTGGCACTTGGACTTAAGGAGGGTTTCCAGCAGAGGTAGGTCCTATTATGCTCTTGGCCTTGGTGCAAACAGGACCCTTGAGAAACCACAGACTGGAGGAGGCAGGGAGGTGCCAAACACCAGCTGGCTCTGCTCCCTGATAAAGTCACAGAGGCAGGAGAGCTACCACCTGTAGCTGTCCCTTTGGCCATCTTTAAATAAAGAGCTGGGACCAGTCTATAGGTAATGGAGAAACTGTCATTGTTTGAACAGGACAAATAACAGAAACAGTAGTAAAGCTGGAAGATGCAGCCTGAAAAAAAATGTTCTTTGGAAAGCACACATGCCTCAGTTGCATTATGCTGTCTGTGTTGAAACCTGGCTGCCAGAAGTTTTGATAAACTAAGGATATGTGCTGGCTTTGGGCTGAAGTTCAGGACTATCCTCTGTATTGTAACTGCCATGTCAAGGGGATTTTGTACCTGATTGTAAGCATTTCAAGAGTTGGAGTCTTCAAATCCCCTAAGACACAATTAATTAACTGCCATGTGATTAAAAAAAGTCTTCATGGTAAGCAAAAGTCTCTTCTGAGCAAGTCTGAGTGTCTCAGTTCTGACATATGATCACTTTGGAGGCTGAAAGTTATTTAATGTTAAGTCTTTATTAATAAAGCTGTTCTACCTGAATAATAAAGGCCCTCCAATTTTCATCCTAAGCACATTAGCGAGCATTCACTTGTTGCTCATAATTACATTGAATGATGTGATTACTTACTATGTGAAATGATGCAGTTTTATGATGCTGATTTGCAATAAATAATCTCCAAGTGCTTTCCAATCCCAAGATTCGAATCTGATCTTTTATAAGCCATTAATTCTACTACGCTTGTGCCATCTCTTTAAGGAACTATACACCAGTACAAAAAAATTAACACACAGGCACTTGAACAGTTTCTACACAATGTAAAACCTGTTGGAGTAATCCTGTCAATGATTTCAGTAGAAGTCTGGAGTTCTGTTCTTTTGCTCCCACATATTTATTAAAATTCTTACATTACTTTTGTCTGCAATCTGCAAAGTGTAAGAAAAATTGTTGGTTGTCTTTTGTTTCTGATATATGTAGTTGTAACTCTGTCCCAGCAGCACCATTTTTCCATGTTTGAGAACATGGCAGTCTTGATTAGGGAGGGACAGGGAAGGAATGCATGGGATGAGCAACTCAAGGCAGTTCTGAATCCTTTTGTGTTTGTTCAACATAATATTTGAAAGTATTCAGAAGCCATTAACTTCAAATAGCACCTTTCATTGGGATCTGAGTCAGTTACTAGTATCTCTGGTTTTACATCAAATGGCATCCTGAATCAGGATCCAAGTCAGTTACTAATATTTTTTGTACACAAACACATATAACATTGCAGCTAGGATAGAAGCTTCCTAGGTAAAATCCTAACTGTGTCACTGAAATTACACGAGGGATGAATCAAACTTAATGTAGTGATTATCTAACCAAATGTAACATTTTGTACTTGCACTTTATATTAAGTATTACAAAAACCTTTCATTTAGAATTATTTAGTAAGAACACGGAATGATTCATAGGTGACAGAAAATAGACAGGTTAGTCAAACCTAGAGATGATTGAAAGAAACAACAAAAATTCAAATAAGCAGTTTTAGCAATCAAGAAAATGCTGGATATAACCAACTGTTGCTAAATGTAAAGTAGTGCATAGTACAGTAATAAAATTGAGCTAGTTATATACTAAATTGATACAAAAATTCAGAAGAGATCCTTGTTTTACTTTCAATTGAACATTCAGGAAAAAAGAAACAAATAAAATGAAAGATTCAAATGAAAGCAAAGAATGAGAATACCATGTAATAAGTGACCTCCTTTTGAATGGAGTATGTTGTTCTTCATCTCTTAAGGAGGATATTGTAGCACAGCTAGAGGACCTGAGAAATGCTAACAAAGGTCCAATAACCTGGAATAAATATCGAACTAAAGAAGAAGTGAAAACCACAGGGTTGTTTGCTATGGAATGGAAATAAGTAAATCAAGTTATAAAACAAAATATACACATATTGTATAATCTGGAAAAGGCCAGACAAGGAATTCTGTTTCCCTTTTTACATAGCAAACATATGTGAGGGTGTTAAATGAAGTTGAAATGTGACAAACTGAAAACTGCAAAGAGGGAATAAGTTCCATTTCATACTGTAATTATCTGATAGAATCCTTTGCTGCAGGAGGCAGTTTTAGGCTGGAAGTAAAGAGGATTTAGAAAAGGACTGGTAACAATTTTGTTTATAGAACACATCATTCATTACAATTACAGCACAGACTTGGAAGTAAGTATCTTAATTCCAGCGCTGAGTTAATCTTTGAATGGTAATCTGATCATTGGGTTATTTTGCCATACATTCAGCTGCTGCAAATTTCTCATAAACTTCTCCAAACTTGTGCAATTTAACAGAAGATATCAGAGCAGTGCAATCCTCGTGCAATTCAGTATGACATTTCTCATGCTTTTAATACCAGTAATATCTGGTGAATCTGAAAATGGAATCTAGGAAATAAGTAAGGTTTGTCATTACTATTCCCAGCAAAGACAATTTTTTACACTGGGTTTATAAACATTTAGATAGTAAAGTGTCCCTATGTAGTTTCTGAAGTATTCAGAATAGTGTTGTATTTTCATTTAAACTCTAGCCTACACTATCTACATCCAATCTACAGCTGCTCAGCCATTCAAAAAAACCTTTGCTTTATTGCTCAGGATATGCAGTGAATTCTGGTATATATATATGTATCTATATCTTACATATATCCTTTAGAACATTTAATTTTAACACAGCAAAATCCAGTATGAGCATAATCACATATATAATGACAGTGTTTTTCTAGGTGGGCTTGATGGACTGTGCTGTTTGAACAAAGACAAACAAGTTTGGTAAAGAATTTTTCAGTGCTGTCACACCAATCGACAGACACGACATCACAAGTTTTCTTACAGTATGAAACTAATTAGAATCTGTATCTTTGCCATCTTAATATCTTGTCTCTCAGCCTGTTTCCATGGGAGAAGTGCTCCAGTCCTCTTATCATTTTTGTGGCCCTCTGGACACACTCCAACAGGCCCATCCTCTTTTTATGTTGTGAGCCCTAGAGTAGAATGCAGAACTCTAGATGGAGTCTCAAAAGAGCAGAATATAGGGGGAGAATATACATTATATATTCCTCAACCTGCTGTCCTTGGGGCTTTTGAGGCAGCCCAGGACACAGCTGGCTTCCTGGGCTGCAAGAACACACTGCCAGATCATGTTGACCTATTATCTAACAGCTTTTCATACTTATGTTTTCAATATCTTCAGAGTGGTCGAATTAAATTATAGTTCTTACTGGAGTTCAGTGATCACATAACTGTATGTTTGGGTCCACTATGTTACTATCATTACAGTGTAAAATCTATTGCTACAATGCTCATTTCTTATGTTTTTGTCTATGTTGCATTCATTTGCAAAATTTCAAGCCTATGTGATTAAAACACCTTGTCTAATGTTCTCTTCCAAGGCATTTTAGAGAGGACAGCTGATAGCAAAGACATGTCAGAGTCTTGAGAATACTGAATTTGTCTTGCAGATGCAAGTCAACAGAGGGATAGAAGTCCCTCCACGTCTGTGTGCTGCAAGGGCCTGGACTCTTCAGATAACTTTTCATTTGCTTAGGAAATAATTAAAGAACAAACTCTTTTTGTCATTCTGTTCAGTTACCAGCTTTTCACTTTATTTGTTTGTTTGTTTTATAAATAAACTAAAATTGTTTTTGTCTTATATTTTGGAAAGTCCCATCCATATTCATCCACCAGCACAGAGGATTAAGCAGCTGTATTGCTGGAGTAGAGCTGAATTTGACAATTATTGATCAATATGATTGATTTACAATAGAAATTAATAGGAACATCTGCCTGAATCAAATTATTTCTTGATAAGAGAGCTCAGTCAATAAGTGACTCTTGCAATATCACTCTGTAATGACAAACATAACATTCACTTTTCCTTAATCCCCTGTTAGCCCATAGCAGACACCCGTGAAATCTCTTACATTGTGATATGTGTAATTCGTTTGAGTTTAGGATTTAAAATGCTGCTTCTTTGAAGTGAAGGTCTGGTCTGACTAGTCAACTTGCAAAAGTGACAACACAGGTTTTAATGAGATGACTCAGTGAGTTCCAGATTGTGTTCATTGCATCACTAAATAAATGTTCCTGTGCAAGTGGGATGTGTTACAACTCACACACTGGTGCCTTGCAATATTGCTGCTGGAGAAGGCCACCTAGTTGTGGGAATATTCTCATGCATGAAGATTTCTTGCTTTAGTTCAAGAATACAAATGTGAACTTTGTTTCTTTGCCAAAGGTATCCTGGGGTGCATCAGGGAGACCACTGCCAGCAGGTTGAGGGAGGTGATCCTGCCCCTCTGCTCAGCCCTGGCAAGGCCTCACCTGGAGTGATGTCTCCAGTTCTGGGCTCCTCAGTACAAGGCAGACACTCCTGGAGTCAGTCCAGTGGAGGAAAAAAGATGATTAAGGGACTGGAAAATCTTTTATGAGGAAAGGCTGAAGGAGCTGGGCCTGTTCAGCCTCGGAAAGAGAAAACTGAGAGGGGACCTCATCAATGTCTGTCAGTGTCTGTAGGGAGGTGTCAGAGGATGGACCAGGCTCTGCTCAGTGGTTCCCAGCAATAGGACAAGAGGCAATGGGCAGAAACTGATGCACAGGAAGTTCTACTTGAACATGAGGAAGAATTTCTTTACTGTGCAGTGACCAAGCACTGGCACAGATTGCCCAGAGAGGGTGTGGAGCCTCCTCACAGGAGATATCCAAGAGCTATCTGGACATGATCCTGTGCCATGTGCTCTGGGATGACACGGCTTGAGCAGGGAGATTGGACCAGGCAACCCACTCTGTTCCCTTCCAACCTGACCCAGTCTGTGATTCTATGATTCTGTGACTCCTACTGAATGAAGACTATTCCTTCAGGACCTAGCTATAAATTTTTGCAGCTGTTGTATCCTTTGTTGTTCGTTAGAAAATGTGACATGTCTTAACCAAATGCATCCATGGGCTCTCTGGATGCAGGTCATCTCTGATAATCATACAGTACTAAGTTTATTAAAATGGGAGTAACCTCACTGTTACATTAGGTCTTGTCATTAAGCAAAAGTAATACTAAAGTTGATTCGCGACAGCAGAATCTGCACCTGAAAAGATATTCCAAAAGTAAACAGCCAGTCAGATATTAATTTTTTTCACTCTTGGGTTAAAGCCAAGGTACCCATCTGCTGACCTGACAGGGAGTCATGTGGGTTATGCTACATTCCAGGACCTAAGATCTGCGATCTTGCCCAGATGGTGCCACAGCTTCTCAAGAATGCAGACTTCTATCCACTGCTATTCTTTCATGTGGGCATGAATGACATTACAAGCCAAAACCTAGGCAGAATCAAGACTATAAAGCCCCGGAGGTGCAACTGAGAAATGGTGCCCAAATTACCTTTTCTTCCATTTTACCAGTTAGAGGAAGGGATGTAGCCAGAAAGAGATGTATAATGGAAATCAGCATCTGACTTCATGAATGCTGTCATGAGTATTTTGATTTTGATGACAAGGGGACATTCTTTGATGACTATAGCCTTTTAGGGAGGAATGGGATCCACCTGCCTAGAAGAGAGAAGGGAATCTTTGGCAGCAGGGAGGCTAGTTTTGTGAAGTGAGCTTTAAAATTAAGGACTAGGGGGCTGATGTCCAAAGTGACAATGTCCACACCATCACGTCCAACTGAGAATAAGCCAGGCCAACCAGAGAAGCAACAAAATTCCTTAGCTGCCTCCCCACGTGAGAATCAGAATGCCAAGCACCTCAAGTGTGTGTATAGCTGTGCTGGATCCTCTTTCACCCCACCTGGCAAACCTTCATGCTTTATTACCTCTCCACAAACACACGCAGCATGGGGATGAACAGCAAGAATTGGAGATCTGTGTGCAGTAGCATGACCATGATCTTTTTGCAGTTACAGAGACATAGTAGGATAGCTCACATGGAATGCTGGAATGCTGCCATGGATGGCAATGTAATAACAATAAGGTCATGGGGTTGAGCCTGTATGAGCCATTCACTTAAGAGCTGGACACAATGGTCCTTGTGGGTCCCTTTCAGCTCAGGATATTCCGTGATTCTGTGATTCTGTGAGGTGGTTGATTTGCTCTTTATGTGAGAGAAACTGGAATATGTTTAAGTTTAGGGGAGGATGGACAATTAGTTTGTCCATCCAAATGGATAAGGATTAAGGGACAGGCTAACATGGGTGAAACTGGGTGTTTATTACAGGCCACCTGATCAGGAAAAGGAAGTGGGTGAGGCCTTCTACAAACAGCTGGGAATAGCCAAGATCACAGGCCCTGGACTCATGGAAGATTCCGACCACTTGATATCTGCAGGGCACACACAGCCCAGGGGGCTCCTGCAGACCATCAATAATAACTTTTTGTCACAGAGGGTGGAGGACCCAACAAGGAGAGGAAAAACATTTTTACTTCAACAGTGGCAGAGTGCTGAAACGGGCTGCCCAGAGAGGTCATGGAGTCTCCTTCTCTGAAGACACTCAAAACCATCCGTGATGTGATCCTGTGCAGGCAGCTTTATTAGGGGGGCTGACCTAGATGATCTCTAGAGGTCCCTTATAACCCCAACCATTCTACGGTGTTGTAAGCACAATTGCCCCATTAATCTAGAATAGAAAGAATAGAAAGATCTAAGGCAGCTGTCTTCCTTTAAAAAAAAATACCAAAATCACGGAAATTCACTCATTTTTTCAATTGCCTTCAGGTCTGTAATGATAAAGATTATTCAGATGGAAGTAAATAATTGTTTCTATGACAACTGAGCCAGACAAGTAACTCATTCTCTTAGAGCTCTAGTAGTGCCAAATTCAAGACTAGTGAAAACCACTTGTTTTAATAAAATAAGATTTTATGGCTTTGAGTAGACATGAAAACCAGATTTGTGAATTGTGTTTCTGGCCTGCTTTGCTACTGTTTGCCATTTTTAGGATTTTTTTTCCTTAAATACTATGTAACCACAGCATAGAGACTGTCTGCTCTCTGCCTTAAGCAAATTTCCTTCATTTAGGTTGTATATTTCTGTTGCTTCATTTTGACATTTCCATTAATGTACTAGCAACTGCTCCTTATATTCAATATTCCTTGCACATAGTTCAAACCCCTTGTTATGCATTTGTGGAGCTATTTAGTGCTTAGTAACTCTAGTCTTTTTGATTTCACTCTAAAATATCACTGGTTATTGATTCTGTATTTTGAAGTTCTCACAGTTTGGATTCTATGGCTGGTACTCATTGCAGGAGTGCTGCTTAAACCACAGCACTGAAGTTTTTTAATGCTGCTCAGCTCTGTCTGTGTATCCTGTATCAAAATTTAAATTATGGATACCTGAAGAATACATCCTTGCTAACTCTCGCATAGCACGTTGACTTCTATAAAGTAACTTTTTCTGAGTAAGGGGAAAGGTCCTTTAACATTAGAAGGGTAAATTGGAGTGCTGGGAAGAGTCACTATTGATTATAAAGAACACGGAAAGGGTATATACAAGATATTGAAATGCACTCCACTTTAAAGAAAAATCTCAACTGAAGTTAGAGTACCAAACATACTCTTGTTCATAAAAATATCTTTTAATGTACTCATTCCAGATCCCTCTTGAGGGGAAATTAAGTGATCCTATTGTATTTACAATATGTCTTTTTTATATAAGAGAATACTTAATCAATGGAGGGTCCTGTGCTTATGAAGTTGTAGGACAAAGAAAACAGATTTGTGTTATTTAATTGTAAGATAAAACTCTACTTCTTTCAGTTTCTGGAAAGAAAAATTATATTACCAAAATCCACAGAGAATATAAGAAAAAAATAAATGCCTTTAAAATAAATATTCTGTGTTGTACACTCAGAAAAAATCTGTATTATCTGAATTTTGCAATGCTGTGACCTGGAAAATGAAACCTGTTGCAAAACCAAGAGGATGACACAATTAAAATTTGTAGATTAATCACATGTTAGGAAGAGTAAATTTTTAATAGGATTTGAGCATAACAAGCTTATATCTAGAAATATTTAGGCATATTTAGCAAAGATTTTTTTTCAGTGAAATGAAAAGCCAATGTTATCTCTGAAATATGAAAAGAACTGCCATAATCAATTGGAAATAAATAGTTTCTTCACGAGGTTTCTGAAAAAATTTTCTTGTATCCAAACATGACTAACTCACTTGCTTTTCAAACTCAGATTATTTTATTCACAGCCCTTTTACAGGAAGATGCTAAAAACTGAATCACAGACAGAGAAGCTTTTACCTACTTGCTTTCCCTACTGTTTTTCTTGGCGACATCAGTGATAATATTGTGCTGTAAAGTGGAAAAATTATTTCTGAATAGACTGCAGAGCTAGCAGTGGTGAAAAGAGAAGTTTCATCCTCACCAGCTTCAGGCAAGCACGACTTAAGGAACCAACATGTTTCCCCAGTTCCTGATTTATTGAAGGTGTACAGGTTTCTCCTAATAAGACAAAGACTTTATTTTTAGTTGGTATGTTACTATTACATCTTACAAGGGACAAGATTCTCTTATTCTTTGACACTTAGATTTAAGAGGAAAAATCCAAAGGAAAACTTACTGCTTTTTGCAGTAAGCATTTTTTGTTTGTTCTACATTTCTTGTTCAGCTTTGAAGTCCAACACAAGGGAAACCTGTTACCTTTTTCCTAGACAGAGAAGGTCAATTTTGAAACCCTGACATTATGAAAAATTGTTTTAATCCAGAAATTTTGTTTCTGTAAAACATAGTCTGGAGAGCTGAAAGCAGGGTCTGTCTGTCAAGGTACCAGGTAGGAAGGGGACACAAGTAACAACTTCACGTAGAGCAGTTGTTCAATGCTTGTCCAAAGGCATTGCAGTTCTCCTTCAGACTCACAGCTGAACATGAAAAGATGACATTTAATAGCTTAATACAAAAATCTTTTTAAGCATTTTGCTCCAAGCCCCCGTACATGTGTCAATACAGTGAGCTTGTCAAATTAAATAGGGAATATCAGAACAATTTCCTTATCATAAAACACGTAATACTCACTGAAGTTCCATGTGATGCAACACACCTGAAACAACATTAATTCCATTTATCCAGTCTGTGTCTACTAGAAGAGGAGCCTAAACAGCTATGACGAATATATCAGCACTAGAGATACAGTAAATAGAATGAGATTAATCCCTTTTTTAATGCAATATGGTAAATAATTGCTGGGATTTGTTTCTAAACTGCAAATGCAATAATGATAATAGAGAAAAAATCAATATAAATTATGAGTATTAGACAGGGTAAATAGCTATTGAATCAGGTTACCCAACCATTTTGCTCAAACAGGAGAACTCTTTATAGCCTGCTTATTTGATGTTTGGTTTTTAAAATTATAACAGTGGTGCTTTTGTATCATCTGTAAATCCTGAGCTAGTATCTCAAAAATGTTCTTCACCCAGAGTTTAATAACCTCCTTGTTATGATTCCTGATGAATGTTAGGATGGGTCAAAATGACAGAATATAGCTCCAGTCTGTAATAAACTGAATCTTATGCATACCCATGGATATCTACACATTGATTTTCATCATCTGAACTTTAGTTCTTCCTTTATCTCCACATTTGCTGGGTTTAATGGGGTTTTTATGGGTTGGAGTTTGTTTGTTTGCCTTTCTTCGTTGTTTGCTGTGCCATTAAATAGATACAGAAAAACAGAGATTGAACAGACACTATTTAAACAAGAATCACTTAACTGAAATTTTACCCCAGAGTGACTGATGATTTGGGGGCTTTTGTCCTGGGTGGTTTTTTTTTTGTTTTCTGCTGTGAAATATATTAATTAATAACCTACTTCATAAATGCATAAGTGTACTTCCACATCTTCAAGGAAATAAAATCAAGAGCAGAATCTGTAGAGAAATACCTGAATGCAGGTTTGGGTTTTTTTTTNTGACTTGTGGAAAGCCAAGTGTGTGGTTTTGGGAGCCACAATACATGACATAAAGCTGATAGAGAGTGTCCAAAGGGGGGCTGTGAAGTTGGTGTAGGGTCTGGAGGGGAAGCCATAGGAGGAGCAGCTGAGGTCACTTGGTCTGTTCAACCCCAGGAAGAGGAGATTGAGGGGAGACCTCATTGTGCTTTTTAACATGCTCATGGTGGGAAGCAGAGGGAAACTGATCTCTTCTCTCATCACCAGTGACAGGGCCCATGGGAATGGCGTAGAGCTGAGTCAGAGGAAATTTAGGTTGGATATCAGGAAAATGTTCTTCACCCAGAGGGTGGTTGGGCACTGGAACAGGCTCCCCAGGGAAGTGGTCACAGCACCAAGCCTGACAGAGTTCAAGCATNGGTTTTTTTTTCTCCTTTCACTGTTATTTGGCTATATTGTACTTTGGCTATATTTCTTCAGTCCTACAAAAAAAAATTACATCTCAACTGACATATTTGAGGTTTGTTAGTTATTACCAAAAAAGGGAAGGGAGAGTGAGTGGTGACAGCATCCAAAATTATGAAATCACAGGTGTTTTACATGATTAGTGCAAATAACTATAATATTTGCAGGTGTAGCATTTCCACATATCTGAGACAGCTACTGTGCCTTCGTGAACTGCTGTGGTGGGGTGACCTTGNTTTTAACATGCTCATGGTGGGAAGCAGAGGGAAACTGATCTCTTCTCTCATCACCAGTGACAGGGCCCATGGGAATGGCGTAGAGCTGAGTCAGAGGAAATTTAGGTTGGATATCAGGAAAATGTTCTTCACCCAGAGGGTGGTTGGGCACTGGAACAGGCTCCCCAGGGAAGTGGTCACAGCACCAAGCCTGACAGAGTTCAAGCATCCAGATAATGCTCTCAATCATGTGGTGGGATTTTCAGGGTGTCTTGTAAAGGTGCAGAAGTAGGACTTTGATGATTTTTGTGAGTCCCATCCAACTCAGGATATTTTATGATCCTATGAAAAGTAATTTAATTTATCGTCATTTAAAATAGTATCAAGTAGGGAGAAACAAAGGCAAAATTAAAATGTTTTCCCTTCTTCTCCCCCATCTCCCTCCCACAGGTCAGGCCCTTCCCTGTGCTGTGGCCCTTCAGGGACAGCTGCTCCTGCCAGGGCCTCCATGTCCCCACATCACACTGTCCTGAGGACAATCAGCTCAAGTTGCTCATTTCCTACACAGTCTCCTCGGTGCCCTTCCTGGGCTCTGTGTGTTGGACACTGTGGCCTGGCTGTACAGCTGTGCAAGGGCTCTAGGATATGGCAAACACCAGCAGGAGAGACAGACGGTCTCAAAAAAAACCCCAAAACCACCCCAAATCTGTGTTCCTTGTCAGCTGGGACACAGGAGGTGCTGGACTGAGAAGGAATAAGAGTGTCTGACTGAGGCTGCTTTCAAAGTAGACTTTCATGAGGTATTCAATATCAGTTTAATAATTTCAGAGACCCAAATAAAAAAAAATCTTAATGAGAAGGGGATGATGATAAAGAGAATCTGCTGGTTTGAGTGGGTTTGGGGGTGGGTTTTGTGTGCTATTCTTTTGTATAAGAAAGGAGTTTCAAGCTTCCAGGAACATTTTGTGCCTCCATCTTTATTCCCATGTGGATTTTAAACCTCAAGTGCAGATTAAATAGTACCTTTCACATAAAATAAGATCCTTTCAGTTGCATGTGACTGCAAGCATAGGTTCAGGACAACATCTATTTTGTTGGAGGTTTTTTGGCTGTTGTTTCCCCCACAACCTGCTGGGAACCTACCTCCAGGGCCCTTGAAGGAGATTCCCTCCGTGAGTTCTTTGCCAGGGATGAAAAACGAGCGAGACTCACTGATTCTTGGTCTTCAGGTTATTGTTTATTCTTTTCTTATCTTGAGGTTGATATACTGTTCACACCAGACTCAGCATCACAGGAGCAAGGCGCAAAATGGACCCCGAGTTCNGTGACTATATAACACTAAATATTCTGTGAAATTTAACTAATCTTGTCCAGTTTGGTCTGGAAGCCCTCTATGCCCATTCCTCTTCTCCAGTTGTGTCTTTTCTTGTGTCATTTCTGAAAGCATATGACTTTGATGTCCAGTACTACACTCCACAGCAGGCTGGAATCAAACTGCAGCCTGGGGAGCGCTGCATAAAGAGGAAATATTTTGCATTTTTTATTTCCTGTGTAAATTTGAGCTGTTTGGGCAAAATAGTCCTGAGACTTTGAGACACCCTGAGGTTTCTTCTAGAGCTGCCCTTAGACTCCTGTCATCTGACCAGCAGTCTGGTCTCTGATCTCAAAAGGATCCACAAACCATCTTTTTTTAGCTTGAAAACCAGCTGTCTAACCACCATGGCCCACTACTGCATGCCACATTTCCTATAGCCTGTTGCATTGAGATTTTTTAGTTGGAATTCCTTTCTAACAGTCTGTTTCTTGGTTTGAGACTCTTGTCTCCATTGACTTCTGTTTATTTCATTGATCTCTCAGGAATTCATTTTTGTCTTTTGTGTTTGTAACACCTTTTAATTTAGAAAAACCTTCAAAATGTAATTTAATAACTTTTTGCTTTTTATCAGATCAAATAAACTTCATTTTATCCAAAACAAGACTGCCTAATGTGACTAATAATATCTGCTGTGACACTCTGAGGACTTAAATTAATTGCTAGTTCTCACTGTAAGGATCACATTCTACACTCACTGGCATCCAGTTTGTGAAGATTTTCTTGATCCCCCTTGAAATGTTCGTCTTCTATTACACTGCATCAGATCACTTCAAATTATCTATGGCAGTGATGAGATGTGCTATATTAGCAAAGAGGCAATAAGTGCTTTCAGTTAATATTAAGTTTTTCATCACATATATTGGGTTGGAATAGGTTGGAATCTTAATTTCCAAGTAGCTTGCTGTGTACAGCTTGCTGTAGAACTGTTCAATTCAAACAAGATGCAATATAAAAATGAAATGCCATAAATAAAATACCAGCAGTGGGGAAAACCAAAAGAAAATTTCCACTCACTATCTACACAGCTGCCTTCTATTCAGAAAGGGAAGGAGAGGCAGAACATGAAAGTAGAGCGAATTTTGAAATAAATATTTCTGTTCTGTTTACTGCAAATATCACTAATATTAACTGAAAAATGCTGTAGGCTGCTGTAGTCTCTGTTCTATTTTATTTAATTACATCTACCTGTGATTCTAAGAGAACTCTTAGCTAGCTGTTTCATTAAATCTCAGCCTGACTTTATAAATGCAAATATTTTCTTTTGCTTAAATATGTCAAATTTCAAGCAATAGATTCATGCAGGGTCACAATCTACTCAGAGTTATTCAGTGAACACAAAAGAAATGACATGTTTATCCTGAGACTTTTCTTTGTCACATTATTTTTTGATTTTATTCAGAATGACACTTAAGCTATTCTTACAACCCTTTAAGAGGTAGTTATTCTTACCAGAAGCCTTCTTAGACCTTCTTGGTATGCACAAAGCCACCAGCTGTGCTTGAAATGGGATTTCACCGTGCTTTGGAGAGCCTCCACAACCATTAGAAGTTTTCATGCTTTATTATTCTCATATTCTCCCCAGACAAACATGATATGTAGCTACAGAGATTACCTTCTCAAGCTATCTTCCTGTCACAAGCTGTAATACCAATTTGAATACATTTCTCCAGCAGGTCAATATTTTTGCTAAGGGATTAGAAGATAAATGCATGCTCAGTGTGACACACGTGTATGTGGCTATTAACCCATGTATCCTTATTTGGAGGAAACATGTAAATTTGAATTTCCAAGATTTCTGCCATGCTTGGTAAGTCTGTAGCAATTCCTAATGTCTAAGCTACTTTTGGTCATTTGTAGCTCTCTGTCATGTAGGGAAGTCAGGATTGTCTCATTTTGTCTTTTGATATTGGTATTCACCTTCTCAGAAATAAAGGCCATGACATGCTTTTTTGTTTTTTAAAAAAAACACCAAACAGACAAAAAAAAAACCAAAAAACCCAACTTATCAAACAAAACCTCCCTGAACAAACTGAAACAACCTTACCTGATGTGACAAAAACCACTTTGCTAACTTTGTCAAGTTTGGGTTAAAGCACCTTTTAACTAAAGTTTCTTTATTACGCTCTGAGCACAATTCCACAAATCATACTATTTTCCAGATGATGTGTCTGGAGAAAATGAGACAGGTGTCTGGAACCATTTCTTCCTAGAAACATTAGCATCCTATTTAGTGCACACATTATTCCATGTAATCAACAAGATGATTTGAATGTTGGCTCCAAAAAGTAAAAGCCTGGATAGAAAAATACATTTACATTAAGAAGCCAATGTTTTGGCCCTTATTTGTGTGAACAGACTTTAAAATACTTTGCAGCTCTTGGGAAAAAATACTGGATTTTTCTCATTCATTCTCCCAAAGTATCCTTAGAGAAGTGGTCATATTTTCTTTTCATGCATATATAATCAATGCTTTTAGCATCATTTCTCTCTAAGAATTCTATTAAAAGTAGCTTCCTAATGGTGGAATTCATTCTTATGGAAGGACAAGTTCAATCATGCCCTTTCAAATGTTGCAGTAAAATAAAATTAATTCTGCTGAAATAGATGTTGATATTCTCTAACCAACTTACGTAAACAGAATATTGTTGAACACTAGTATACATCTGAAATGCATCTATACCATGTGCCCATATACTTGTATGCCTATATTATACATGCTTTTATATTACTGCATTAGAATAAAGAGAAAGGTAAAGTAGCAAAAGAATGCTAAGAACAAAAGGGCTAAAGATGTGAGTCAAGAAGGACCATGTTTCAGAGGCAAATTTCACACTTTCAGTAGAGCTGGGAGAGCAGCCAGTGGCTGAAAGCAGAACCCCTGCCCAGTGACCATAATTCAGCTCATGATAATTTCCATTACCCAAATACCAAAGGGTTGTTACCAAAATTGCTTAATTTTGCAGACAAGCAAATAAAACAAATATTATTAAAAGTAACTAAAAAGAAAAAGGTTGAAAGCATAATTTTTCTGTTTGCTATTCAGGTTTCACAATCAGGATTTGTGATTATTAGTCTGAAAATCCATCTGATGGTAGAGATTGGCATCAAAGGGCTTGAGGAAAATGGTGAAAGTAAACAGGCCTATTTTCAGTAAAATTGAATCACCTGACAGGTCCTACTTCTTTAGTGGATTGATTTTTATGAGTCCAGAAGCTGGAAAAAAACAAAAAAAAACCCCCCAAAAAACCCCTGTTTTTTACAATAGATGTTTACTTTGCGGCTTGTTCCAAATATTTTGGTATCTCTATATTTTTACTACACAAAGGATGAGGAAAAATAGGACATCATGCAACCTGAGTCTCATTTGCTAAGCCTGCCACAAAACACCGATCTGTATTTGTGACCTGTGCCAATGAGAAAGTTCAAGAGGAGAGAACAGGCTTTATTTCTAACCTTGTCATATATCCACATCAGCAGTTCAGCAACTTTTGTTTTCAGGTCTTAGAACTTCTTTTCCCACTATATTGAAACTGCATTCCAAATCAGCCCAAGAAATGTTTTCTTCAGCTATTTTTTTTAACCATAAACTTTGAGTGGTTTGAACATTATATTCAAGTACAATGCTCATCTTGCCTTCTAGAGTTATTTATAACAATAGAATGTTCTTTTACTTGGCTTTTCTGTGCAGATTTCTGCCTTCTGCTGAAGGTACTTTTTATATAATGAGCCCAAACTCAATCAGGATCTTGTGAATAGTCTAAGGAACATTTTATTTTGTGTGTTGACATTTCACATTTTCTTTATTACCCTTTGTGAAATCTCTTTATCACAACAGTGAAATCTCATTTAAATGTTAAAGAGTCCTGTTTTCTTTCAATAATTTTTATGTTGAAGAGCCAATGCCTTCTGTTTCTAGGCAGGCTACTTATTTTTTGAGATGGCATGACATGAACCATTAATTATGTCTATATTTACAGCACTCTGAAATGGTCTCCAAGACCTTTGTCTAGCTCTGTGTTCATATGTCACCACAATACCAATCTTTCAAATAGATGACTGCCAACAGACATTTATCTAACCTATTTTTAAAAACCTCTTAGTGAAGCATATTCCACAAATTCCATCCCTATATTTCATCTGTCTTAGAGTCAAAAAAATTTTCTAATAAGTACTGTGTCTCTTGCTAAAATAGTGATCCAAATAGGGGGCTTACAGGAAGACTGGAGAGGGACTTTTCACAGGGGTATGTAGTGATAGGACAAGTAGGAATGGCTTTAAGTTGAAGGTGGGCAGGTTTAGATTGGATATTAGGAAGAAATTCTTTACTGTGAGGGTGGTGAGGCACTGGCACAGGTTACCCAAGAAGTTGTGGATGCCTCATCCCTGGAAGTGTTTAAGGCCAGGTTGGATGGGGCTTTGAGCCACCAGGTCTAGTGGAAGGTGTCTCTGCCCACGGCCGTGGGGTGGGAACAAGAAGATTTTTAAGGTCCCTTCCAACCATTCGATGATTCTATGCTTCTATGAAATATTTGTTGTCCTCCTCTCCTAAATACATAGAATAATTTATCACTGTCCCCCTTATACTAGAAGTTGGCAGATACTTCTACTCCTTCAAACCCCAGATTTCCTGTAAACTTTTTAATTAAAGGAAAGTATGTCATGTGGATGAAAGGCAGAAAGAAAAGGAGGTCTGCTCTGATTGCTAAAACTTGGAAAGGGTTTTGAAATAAGATGTTTTGATATGAAGTACTGTAAATATGTGTGGACATGAAAAATTGAAAGGTTAATAACAAAAAATGGTTCTTTGATTGACAGAGTAGAAACTAATGAAAAAAATGAGACATTCACTTTATTAAGTCACTGATCCAAGCTAAAGCTCTGTCAGATTTCCAAATCTTTACCCATTTGAGGAGACAAAATTCTTATATTCTGGTTATATTTTTGTGTATTTGGAAGTATATAATAGAAATATAGTGGGTTAGAACTGCTGAAAATGTCGAGTGATTAAGAAAGAAAGAGAATATTGTGACTGTCATAGGGGAAATCTTGGACAGGACATCAAACTGAAATCTAAGTGCATCAAACTCTTGGAGAGAAACTGGTAAAGTTCTCCAGAAAATAGGGCTTGAAATTATTAAAATTGTCAAAATATCACTCACTTGGGGGTTTTTGGAAAAAGAAGTCTGTCCATCCAATCCTTGGAATACACTGAGAAATTCTTTATTTGGTAAAGTGTTTTTGTTGTTTTAGTTTGGTTCATTTGCTTGGTTTGTTTTGTTTTGAGTAGGGAAATTCAAAACAGCAGATACCTAGAGGTTTTATGAGATCTTTTTCTAATAAAGAAGGAATAATGATTGGAGAATGAAATATTTAGTACAGCCAGTGAAATGACAGGTTTTGCAACCCTGAGACCATAGAAAGAACAATAAAAAGAGATAAAACAGTAGAGTGTGAGATAGTGCACTTCAAGTCAGTCACAGAATTGACAAATTAGGGTTTATGGGAGGCCGATGCACACAGAAAGTGTTAAAGAGAACTGGCAGTTCCTTAAAAGAGATATATTAAGGAGGATAATCAGGGTTGGGCAATGTACTTAGGGAAGTTGCACAGAACTCAAAGAAGGAAAATCAAAGGAATTATCAGAGATTTTTAAAAGCCTACAAGAGAGGAGAAAAAATGGCGTTTACCTAAAAATAAGGGAGCCAAGGAAAAATGCAATATTAAAAAAAATTGAGAGCTGCAATAAACATCTTGGGAAAACAATGGTATCTTTATCAATTTAACCTTTAAGAAACAAAAGTATAGATACAGTCTGCCTTAGGCAAAGAAAGGTGGGTGGCTTCAGCTCTGCAGCTCAGCATCACTTCTTTTCCTGGAAAAACAGGCCCAGGTCTGTTAACCTTCCCTCAAAGAACATACCTCTTTCCTTTTTTCCACTGAGGCTTCTCAGTTGGGACCTCATAAACATTGAGTCACAGAGAATATTTACCCCTTCTCTTTCTTCACATGCAGCACAGCTGTTAATGGCACACCGACATGAATTCAGCCTTTCTGCACCAGTGTGACTCCATTGACCCACGTCAAATTTGCAGTGTAAGGGGTTGTGCACAGTTTGACTTCATTCCACTGGGAGACCATCCTAATATTTTATCACTGAGCACTATTACGTGCTTGATTCCAGCATTTATTAATTGAAATGCCACACACAGAAACATATGGACTGCAGTACCTCCCAGTAAAATATTCAACATGTGTTTTTCACCAATCACTTGTGCAAATACAGTGATTTTATCTAGGAAAATTTCCCCATGCTGTTTTACAGGAATATAAAGGGAGACAGTGTCAAACCCTTAAAAATTCAAATTTATAAGTTATCCGCAATGCAAATTGAATAGACTATCTTCACCTCCTTTGTCTTCCTCCCACAACAACAAATTAGAATAATTTGATTTGACTTGTTTTGAAAACCCCATGCTGGCTGTTTTTTGCCACATAATTATTATAATAGTTTATGTAATAAAAATGTGTTAAAGTCTCATTCCAACAGTCCAAGTGAGGCTCAGACACCTGAATTTCTCTGTGAGATCCCTCTTTCTTTTTAGAGATGATCAGAAGTTTTTCTTTCCTCAGTTCTCACTACCACCCATCCCTTATGTGGTACCAAGGATAACAACAAATGATGAGGTGACTTAGCCAGATACTCCTGTAAGCACCACAGAGTGAATTGCAGATTAACTGTTGATCTGTTTATTCCTTAAATAATCCTTAATGCTTTTGCGCTGTTTCTTCACTCTGCCTTTATTGAATCTCTTTCTGACTTTGTGTCATATGCCACTTTTGTAAAGAAGCCTTCCAGAGAAGGCAAACTGCACTGTAGCCTACGACATGTCACTAGCTTTTTGCCAGGATGTGCTTTCCCATCTGGTAATGAACTTCTGTTTTCCTTGTTGTTTTTGTTTTTCTTTTCTCTTGCTTCAGAAGTATTTATATGGATTTTTCGTTCCTTCTCTAAGAATAACTTTGTATATTTTTCTGGTTTCTTTTTTTTTTTCTCTTCTCACAATATGTTACCCATTTATGTTCATTCTTAGTCACTTGTACAATTTTTTAATAATGTTATTTTCAAACCTTTTAAGGGCTCTTAATTCAACCATAACCACTATGATTTGTTTCCTACCTGTCTTTTTCCCTTGGGGAGTTTATTTCTAGATATGTAATACAATCCCTATCAGATCATCTGCCTGCTTGGAACTGGACTGTGTTCCTCAAACTTCCTATCTCTTTGCATACCAAGGATTCAAGATCCTTCCTAGATTTACTCTACAGAGTTTTTTCACACGTCCTAAAAAGTAGTGAATGCTGTTCTTCATTTTCTCAAAAATTACCACTTATCTTTGGACCCTTTGTCAGTTCCTCTCAACTAGCTGGAATGAAAGCTGAAACAGTCATTCTTCTAGTTGATTCTCGAGCTCCCGAGGGGAGGGGAAAAACCCAATACCAAAACCAGTATATTTCAACACTTGATGGATGATTATACTGCTGTAAATTTTTTCTAAAGAAAGCTGAAGCTCTCCATCACCACCAGAATGTTCTTTTGGATGCCTCTATTTATTGTTCAAAACCCTCTTAATTAAGCAGATTAGAATATACCATCTCACACACTGTGTCAAAAGGCCTTTTATTGATAAGTCTTGTTTTTTATTCATGCTGTACAGACCTGACTGTATATTCTTACTTGCATGAATACATGGTTTGCTGTCTCAGTGATATTCAGATTCATGGTGGTTTCTGCCCAACAATTCTCTCTGTAGCCTGAAAGAGAAGTAGCTGGCTCACAGTGTTTGGCAGAGGCCAGGTAACAGTTGAGATTATAGGGCTCTGTGTGACTTTGAGGGAGATAGTGGCTGGGTACCAGCCTGGGAAAGAAGAAGTCTAGGGTATCACCTCTGTGAAGAACTTGTGAATATTTTGCAGTAAATAATTGTTGAAGATTAAAAAAAATAAAACCAAAAAAACCCCAGTACTAATTATCTTCAAAGTAATATGAGAGCCCAGGATTTATCCTATGGGTTAATATCGCCTGCCAGGGGACCTCAACAGTTCAGGTCTTGTTTTAACTACTCTCTTACTACATCCTAAGAAAACCTGAGTCATTCCTGGAATTGCAAAGGGATCTGATGTTCTCAAGTGCTACTGAGAATCCCACCTGTTACCTTAGACCAAATTTGTAGCCCCTAACTCTAAGACACCTTCATTTTTCATTGGAGCTACTCCAGCATTCAAATTACATTCAATTTTGTCAAAGCTCTTAGCTGCCTGAGATATTGTTCAGAGCTTGTGTCAGTGCAGGTGAGAGAGAGAAAGGAGGGGGAAAATGAGATGTTTTCCTATTTTAGTGGTGTCGTTACTGATCTCTCAGGCTCTTCCACTTTCATTCAATGTGGGGCACATTCATCTGGGATAAAACAGTTCTTTTAATTTGAAATCTAACGTCTGTCCTTCTTTGACTGAAGACCTGGCTCAGTGACTAGACAACAATTTTGTTGCCTTGCGAGACAGAAGATAAGGCTGTCCTTTACTTACACTACAAGGAAGCTTTTTCACCCTGCTTCTTGCAACAATTATATTTGGGACACCTTGGACTCTTCTGTGTTAAAAAGCAAAACCTTTTTCTTTTCCAAGCCAAAGAGTATGGAAGTAACATTCATATTATTCATATGTTTTCAACAGTCTCATTATTCTAGATATTGCCTCAGAAGATTAAAAAAAACCCAGAATGATGATTTAAAGATTAAGTCAGGAAGCAATTTTAGAGTCCCTCTAAGGTCATGCTTTGAATTTAAATTCCTATAAAAGGAAAATGAATCAGACCTGAAACTCTTTAGTCTTGTGACTGGAAGGGAACACATTTTAAAATAATGAAGATAAAGCATTTCTGAACAGCTATGATTCAGGCATGATAAGGAAGTGCCACTAATGTGATAGTATTTATGTTGCTTCATATGACATTAGTAAATCGGGCTGAAGGTTTTTTATTTTTTGACAGGAACAGTAATGGTTGTAAGCAATTCAGGTTTATAGTATCACAATGTGTTTTAGAGAAATAGGAAAAAGACTGTAAATTTCTGTGTGTAAATATTGGTGCATTTGGAATAGGAAGCATGAATCGGGCAGTTTGGTCTTCATAGTGAGATGCTAAGCCATCCCTTTAAGCAATTGATCCTATACTCCTTGCCTTAGATGACACAACATGAGAATGGCCTAGGAACTGTCAGTTTTATAAAATGCTGTTCATTCCCATCCTGGACTCCTGCATCCTCAACTATCAACATGGTCATGTGAAGGAAGGAATTTATGGACAAAAAAAAAATAAGGTGGAGAGTTAATAGCAGAGACCATATTCAAATGAGTCAGAACTGTTGTTTTGACATTGAAAAAAATTAATAATTTATTTCAATGCAGAAGATGGTGAGTAGGGCCTGACTTACAGCCTTGGTTACATTGGTTCTGTGAAATTAGGGAGGGGTCAGATATTGTGGGGCAAATAGCAAGTTGTTCAAACTCAAGTTACAGGCAATGGAAAAGAAAGGAATAACTGTGACCACGCCAGAAGATTCTTTTAAGACACTGTTGAGTGGAGCAGCAGTGGTGTTTGATCTGCTTTCCAGAGCAGGAGCAGGGTCCTTGTGGAATTCTGTTCCACTTGCCATTGTTACCTCTGGGCAGATGAGGAAGCAGCAGTATTGGTGTTTGTAAATAGGATCATAGTCATGGAATGGTTTGGGTTGGAAGGGACCTTAAAGATCATCCCTCCTGCCATGGGGAGGGATACCTTCCACGAGACCAGCTTTCTCAGAGCCCCATCTACCTTGTTCTTGAACACTTCCAGGAATGGGGCATCCACAACTTCTCTGGGCTGAAACTCAACTTCTCTTCTACTGAAACTCAACTGTTTCAGTAAAGAAGTAGTAAAGAATATTAAAGAACTTCTCATAGTAAAGAATTTCTTCCTAACATCTAATCTAAACCCACCTTCCTTCACATTAAAGCCATTCTCTGTCGCCCTATCACTGCATGCCCCTGTGAAAAGCACCTCTTCATCATTCTTGTAGCTCCCTTCAGGTACTGGCCCTCTGCAATAAGGTCTCCCTGAAGTCTTCTCCAGGCTGAGCAGCTGGGCTGTGGTTTCCTGCTGTGTGTATGAACAACTGAACCAGAAGCAGTGGAGTGTTACCTCCTCCAATACCCACAGGGAGCAGCTGAGCTCTGAGCTGACCCTCAGCTTTCAGTGCCAGCTGATGGCATTACCTGCAAGGCCAAAGACTGGGGCTGCTTCTCCCTTTCTCCATGCCAGCTCCCTGCCTCTTTGGGCACCAGGGCCTTGCAGTGCCCCACTGCTGGGCAGGCACACAGCAGCAGCTCACAGTACTGGGTGATATCTGCCCTGTTAGATAACAGACAGATGGGGATGCTGTCTATTTGACCCACCCCTATCCAAACCAAGCATTTCCAAAAGCATGTGGCTATTTTCAGCACCTAACTGGAGTTCCAGTTAAACAGAACTTGAACTGGACTCACTCTCAAGGTCCTAATTTTCTTGAAAAATGAAGGGCAACATAACTTTTCCCTTAACTCTTTTTCTTGAACACACAGTGCTCAGTAAACAAGGCATCCAAAATCTTTTACAGTAATTGTTGGAACTATATACTGTGGGCTTGTGAATACTTAAGCATGTTTTACCTTCCCAGTGATGGAAGCGCTGTCTTGTACTTCTCTCTGTCACCCTGTTAGTGTTGTTTAGCTGAATTATATTCAGTACAAACATGAATGACAGCCTTTAGCTATGTGAAAACAGACTGTCATCCAGAAAGATGAAGTTCTCTCTGCTCTGAGCCAGATTTTAAAACTACTTACAGAGTGTATTTTCTGATTCACTTGAGTGGCTGCAGAGTTATACCCTTGGTGAGACTTAATTTTCACAAACATCTCCAAGAATAGTAAATTATTCATTATCAAGACCTTTTCATTAGACAGCTGACATATTATCATCTCTTCTCTCTGCTCTGATGAGAGATAAATAGAAGTTTATTACACCAGGAGTGAGAAAAGAATAGTTGTTTGGCACCTAAATTCCATTTAATTCTATAAATACTAAGCATCATTCATAACCTATTATTAGAAACCTGAGTTCAAGATTCAGGGCTATACGTTCAGCTCAAGTGAATTACAGTTTCCTTCCCAGCTTTAGTCATGATAGCAACTGTTAATTCTACCTAAATGAACAGTATTAAAACAAAGCAAAACCTATTCTATCAAAACAAAACATGACTGTTCTTCCTCTATGAACTATTATAAATCAGGAAAAATTTGCTAAAAGCACCAGAATTGTCATCATCTGAATTAGTCCATATGTGTTCCAGGTATTACCTTCCTGGAAATGGGTAATCAAGGCGGAAGTGTGCAACATTCAGCAGCAGAGAACATGATATTGATCAGTAAGAGGTTGATTTGTCAAGTGAATGTAAGAAGCTGAGAGAAATAAAACAATCTACAAACAAAATTAATTCATTTAAAATTAAATAATCTTTCTTTCCCTCTTTTTAACAATAATAACTTCCAAGAAATCAGTTTCGAACAAATTTAAAGGATGTCTTATTTTTTCAGCTTTTTTAATATACTTCTAAAAATAAAACCAAGCTGCATTTTGAAAATACATGCTATTTCAAAATAAAAAGTCAAATGGTTTCCACCACTATATGGAGAAATAAATGAAAAAAAAAAGGAATACCTTTTTTGGTTAAAAAAATCTGCCCAATTTGAACAGAATTCATGTTTATTCTCTGTTATTATAAAACTGCCTTTTTCAGCAAATATGCTATTCCTGACAAAAAATTCCAACAACATCTATTTCTGTTCCCCTGCTTCATATTTCTGTCAAAATTAATGCTCATATCCTGCATTTTGGTGCTCTCCCTGGATTATGGGCCTTTCCTAATGAGCTGATCTGATTTATACTGGGTTGGTGATCAGTAGCTCAGAGCAGAACATATCAGAAATCCCTTGGGAATTTGGAAATTGTCAAACAGATGAAGAAGACTTACTTGTAGGTTCTGTTTATGACTCCTATATTATTTTTAGGAACTGTTACTGACAAATCCTCAAAGCCATTATGTCTCTTCAATGTTTATCTTTACACAGGAATGTAAGTAATTACTGATTTACAAATGTCTATCTGCTATAGCATCTCATATTAAAATACTGTTTCTGCCTTTTCAGTACTCATCTCTTTGCAGCCTCATTATTCTTTCTTTCAGCAAGAGCTGGTTTGCCCTGAAGGAAATATCTACTGTGTGGGGGAAAATAAAAAATAAAAAATAAAAAAGCTATTTTCTGTAGATTATGGGCCCATTTCATTAAAAAAATAGTTGCATAAACCAGCCAAATGTTCCAAAACACTGAAAAACTTTAGAGCCTCTAAGGAAGATTCAAATGTTACTTTACATATTATATTTCTTTGAATAACCTTTCCATATTATTATCAATTAAAAAAAAAACCAAAACCAAAACCAATAAAAAAAAAAAACCAAATCCAGCAAAATAACAAAGTAGGAGTTTTAGATCCAGGTTAATCCAGAAGTTTCAGCTTAATTCACTTCATTTGATGATTTGAAAGTGAATGAGCCCCCTGAATAGCTTTGCTAAGCAAGGCTTCCTCATTGAAGTTCCAAAGGTTTTGAGCTTTTAAGGGATGGACATTCCAATACAGTAAAGGGTGGAGAACAGACATTCAGCTCGATTTCCAGAAGTGGGAACTGGTGAGGTATTTCTGATCTCATAGAATGGAATGAGGTACAGATCTCAGAGAATCTGATCCTCACTGTAAACCTCTCTTTCAAAAATCAGACATATTTTCCTGCCATACTTTTAACATTAAAAATAATAACAAAATTTAAAATTATTATCCTAAACAAAAGTCATTCAAAAGTCATTTGACCCTGCAGTTTCCATCTTATGGTTAGCAGAGCTGCTAGCAGCAATTTCAGTGGATTCTGGAAAACACACAAAGAATATTTCAAAGCCCACAGCCCAGTTAATACTCTCACCAGGGTATCCAAGCAAGTACATCTACTGCTTGTATCTTGTCTTTGAATCAGATCTCAAACACCTGCTTATATCAGCCAAAAGAAGAAAATAATTTCAGACTAAGAAATGGAAGTATAATGTTCTCCTTTCAGTGACAAGAAAATACTACAGTAATCACACACAGTTGTTCTCTAGGTGCACAGAAAAAGAGAAGATTTGAAGCACCCAGTCTGTACTAAATCAGAAATGACATTCAGCTACTGATAAGTCTTAATATGTCATCCTGGTACCATTCATTGACCTGCCATTGAAAATATGCCGATGTAAGTCAGTGAATATGCACTGGGGATGGACATTACCAAGGCTGGATTTTGTCCAAACTCTGTTGCTGACCCTCTGGATTTTCTGAGGGGTTTTTGTATGGGGGTGTGTATGTGCATGTGTGTTTGTTTCATTTCGGGGTAGTTTCTGGTTTTGTTATGTTGTTGTCTTGGAGGGTTAGAGATGTTTTTTTATCATTCTTTATTATTAGTTAAATATAGCTCTTTAAAAACAGTTGGCTACAGTAAGGACTGATATCCTCCTGGATGGTACATAATTCAAAGTGTTTGGCAAATCTCAAAATAGACTGGAAGTAACTCAGTTCCAAAAGATTTATAAAACCTTGAAATTCAGTTTAGTCATGGAGACTTCTAAACACATGTTCATTAGAACTGCAGCAAGAGTACAGCTTACTAAATGAAGTAAACACAAGGGTTAATGAAGGCTCTCAAATATTTGTGAAATGTTTAAGTCTTTATAGAAACATCAAATTTTGAATACTACTGGCAGACCAGCTATGTACTTCTGAAGTTTAAACAAGGACTACAATAAAATTTTAATTATTTTGTACACTGAAAAACTCTGCAAATAATTTCTTCTGATTAAATCTATTTTGTCTGACACTTGTACCAGAAATCTTTTATGTACTCAAGAGGCTCTCAAAATGTTATTTCTAGTTGGAAATTGAGATTAAAAATGTCACTCAATAGCAGCAACAACAGAAGCTACTGCATCGTCTGGATGGTAGAGATTATTGCTAATGGAATACAGCAGGCAAACTTTCACAGTATGATCAGTGCATTTTATGCAGTGAAATGAAAAACAGCACTGTTCTTGTTCAATAGCTATTCTTTTCGAAAGACTTGTCCGTTTATGAAGTGGAAAATTGCCAAGTAGAAATGCCAGTAAGAGTGAGGAGATGACTTTTTAACTTTTATTCCACATATTTTTACACACTCATCAGATACAAAAGTATCCTTTTACACAGAAGAGAAGCATAATTCTCTTCACTGCAGAAATTACTGCCCCTTGCTGAACAGCAAGGGAGCAGGTGTGGTCATTGGTCACTCAGCTGGCAACTTGACAACTAGACAACACAAATGCCAATTTCTGTCACTTCCATAAAGAAGATCAAGATGGTCCATGATTTTTTGTCTGCATATCTTTTTCCCAATGATAACAATGATTAGAGAGTACGGTTTCTAAGGTTGATTGGACTTGATTCAGTTGCCACTACAATATAATAGACCCAACATATGTCCAGCAAACCTGAAACTAATACTATGCAGGACTGTCTATTCTCACCAAACACAGTGTATAGAAAAAGGGGAGAAATAAAGAAAACATATTAAAAATTATATTGCTCCAAAGATTGGTATCAATAATCACCCTAGACCTTACGCAAAAAAAGTAAAGTAAGGTAAATCAGAAATCTGTAGTTCTGATTTTCACAGGCTATATTGTCTTACAATACTTCAAAGTCATTGTAAGACAGTGTCCTCTCACAGTGGCACAACAGGAACAGAGAGGCTGCCAGGCAGAGGCCCCTTCCCCACCACCAAGATAGTCACTGCCACACACCCAGGGGCGTCACAGAGGCCACAAGAGCACAGCCACAAGCCAAAAGGTCAGCGCTGAGGGAGCTGATGCCATCCAATGGGAGGAGATCTCAGGGAGCAAAACATCCAAGGGCTGTGTCAGTCCATTTTACATTTGACAAGAGTTCAAAGGGCTTCTGCTGCTATGTGGAGGGAGCCCCTGGGGGCCCGTTTACGCTTGGTGGGCCTGCCCTGTACCGCTGTCAGCGCTTTGTCTGACTCAGGCCACTCTGAGTGGCTGAGCTAGAGTGGAACTGAAGGGTGGGGCTGGCTGTGATGTGCTGTGGCACCTGTGACATCATGGGGGACCGTGTCACAATGGGGGAAGCTATCAAAGGCCCCAGCAGGTAATGCTGGCCCTGCCTTGCTTGGGCAAGCGGTGAGTGCACACGTGGTGGGGAGGCTGGGCTGGGGACAAGGGCCAGGGCAGAAATGCTGCACCTGGGGCTCGCTTCTCCACCTGCGTGGAGGGACAGCCCCTCATTGGAGAACCTTGGGCAGGACACGCTGCAGTTGCTGCTGCTGCATCCGGGGCAGCAGGACAGGCCTTGCTACAGGCCTGCTCCCTGGGGACCTGTCCTCCCTGCCCCCAGATCCCTGGGATTCACATCCCTGCTGTCCCCAGTACCAGCTGCCTCCCTCCCAGCGCCACTCAAGGCCTTCTCTCTATCCTCCTTCAGACCATGGATCCCTGGGTACTCTGGTTCTTGCTCTTGCAAAGCCTTGTCCTGTACCCACAGCCTGTGGGTGATGGTTTGGATGTGTTGACGCGCCTGTGCATGGAGGTGCGTGCGAAGCTCCAGGAACGAGAGAGGATTCGGCTTGAGTGGGAGGTGGAGCAGCTTATGCTGAAGCAGAGTGGCACATCCTGGGGAGACCTGCTCTGGTCTGCCTTGCAGCACTGGCAGGACTGGGTATATGCTGGGCTCCTGCTCCTTCTCTTGGCACTGTGGTTTATGTGGAGGAAAAGAAGCCATCAGGCACAGAGCGGTGGCCAGGAGGAGAATGAGGAAGAAGAAGACGAAGAGGAAGATGAAGAAGAAGACGAAGAGGAAGACAAAGAGGAAGAGGAAGAGTACTAGACACAGGAATATGATCTGGGATTGCTTCTAGAGAAGTGCATCCAATGGCCCATACAGGACCTTCAGACAGTCTGCGAGAGGACAACAGCCCTGATGGACAACTTCACAAGTGTCCTCAGGCATGTCTTGAGAAGGACTTTCTTCCCAGTGCTGCAAGGAGCCATTGGTTTTGGCAGTGTCTTCGAAGGCTGGACTACCCGTGAGGAGGAGGAAGTCCTGTACTGTGTCCTCGTACCCCTGACTCCTCCCTGAGGCCATACCTTGCACCTGGAGCATGACATTGATGAGCAGAGGCCCAGCAAGAACTTCTGTGTCCATGTGGAGCTGGAGTGCATCTGCCTGAGGGAGCAGCCGTGTGCAAATGGCTGTGCCTCCTGCTCCACCATGAGGTGTTTAGGAGGAGGACTCGGCAGTTCAACCTCCTAGACACCTGTGCACGAGCTCCTACCTCGATGTGAGGAAAACTGCCCGCTGGTTCTGCATGCCAGTGAGATCAACCTGGTGGCATTTGCTCCAGTCACGCAGCTGGCATTTAGTGCTGCTGCTCTCCAAACACTCCTACAAGCTCAGGCTGACCAACAAGGAAGGAAGCTTCCGGGTTAAGGTGTTCTTTGGGGTGTGGCAAGGCACCTCAGACATCTTTGTGAGCAGCTGGCCTTGAGGGCCCCACATCCCAAGCACAATGTGTCCTGAGACCTACGCCGTGGCAGAGATCAAATTCTCCAGGCACCTGGCCAGGCAGGCCCTCAGGACAGCTCTCACCTCAAATGCCTGCCACTCTTCACCGGTGTTCTTGCACGCAAGGACTTTTCCATCTGTTCCATCAAGACCATCGCCATACACCTGCTGAACACCGTGCCGTGTCGGTTCTTGCTTTATGGATAATCCCCTTGGCTAGCTCCGGGCCCCAGTGATACCGGCAAGAACAAAAATAAAAGACGAGGGATGCTCTTTCTCCTTGGGACTAGAGTCCAACAGCTTTAATGTAGAACAAACTCCGTAAGGGGAAAGACACCAATTGCCTCTTGGCAGGATATTCTAAACACGGGGAGGGGCGGGGAGGAAGGGAACTACAGTCAATGGGATAGAACTGAGAGAAGGGGAGAAGGGAGGGACTGACCCGGGGAGACCAACAGCACAGACCTGGGGTAGCGGTGGGTACAGAACAAACCATTTGCTACAANTATTATATTGATAGTTTATTAGTAATATTATTTTATAAAAGGTTGTAGCAGTATGTAGCATCACTGTCTGTTGTGACACATATTAATACTCTCTACTGACTGCATTTATGAGAGGCAATATTTTTATTACATTGATGTCTTTATAAA
>VXAX01003773.1:267003-354064 GCA_013399835.1 Leptocoma aspasia
ATGAAATCAGGTCATCATAAGAAATATAATATTAAAAAAATATAAATTTAGTGTGGATATCCTGTCACTATCAGTAGAGACATATAGTAACACTCTGTAGTTACTGCATTTATGACAGGCAAGTTTTCTATTACATAAATATATTTTTAAAATAGATCTAATGCATTCCACATTTCTCATATTTTCATATGGAAATATAGCCATAGACAGTGTCGCTCTCTGTTGGGACACATATTAATGCTTTGGATGAGGCAATGAAACGACTAGGGCTTTTCCTGTCATTGTCATGGAATGTAAATGTTGACCCTCACAGAACAAATCATAAAAAATATAAGAAAATTATTGGCAAATAAGAAAACTTGGAAAACAAAATTTCAGATTGCGCTTTCAAGAAAGGCTGGATTTTGTCCTTAAGGATATTTTTAATTTATGTACTTGCTTTAAAAAGCATATAGCCTGCAAAGGTGTTAATTCAATATAACACATTCTGTCTCATGAAATTTATTTAAGTGAAAATGTCATGCTGGTTACATTCAAAATAAGATTTAATTATAACTCCTATTTTTTTAAAAATTTGTTAGATTGCTTTAATGTTGTATCAACTACAGAACTTTGTAAAATATGTTGCTAGATTTCTGTATTTCTGATTTTCACAGGCTATAAGGGCCTATGCATATGTGCAAACCTATTTTGTTATCATTACACCGAGAAAAGATGTGTGCAGTAAAGAGAGAAGCCACCCATGACCTGGGGATGCTTTGAATTTCAAAATGAAGTGTATTTGTTATCTGGAAAATGGAAGGTCAATACTATGATCATGAAAAAAAAACTGGGGTGTCTCCTTCTCATATCTGACCCACCAGAAACCCCAAAAGAAATAAGATTTTTTTTCTCCCTGAATAATTTATACTATTTAGGTAGCAGAATCAGGGAGCTGATTAAGGTTGTTCAGGCTTATCTCAGACTTTGGGCGTTCAATGAGAAACTTCTCCATTCGGGAATAATCATCTTTTATTCCCTACACAATTAATGGAAAGATGTCAATTCATCCATCATAAAACATAAATCTGGATGTGCCTATTATAAGCTGAAAATACATCAAAAGCTTTTTGTTACCTTGCTGTGACTGGCATGGACTTTGTGATAAATCATAGGAGAGAAAGGACTTTGCAAATTTATCACACGTTCTGCTTTGCTTTAATTTTATGTCATATAATTAGGAAGTAAAAGTAAACTGAAGGTGTTTGCTCCCTATCATTGTCAGTGGAAAACAGAGATGAACTCTCTTGTACAAGAGACTATACAATACTCTACTTGTACAAGAGACTTTATGTTTGGTATTGCAAACCTGAAGCACGGACAAACGGCTCTTCAGCTAATTAAAGCTGAAAAGAGGGTATATTTGTTACAGCGCCGGACACATGAGGAATCCTTTCCAAAGGCATGTGCAGAGAGTCACAGACTCCAGCTCTCTATTTATCTAAGAAAAGTTTTACATATTCATACGGTATCCAAGATGCTATCCAAGGCACCTAATACATAATAATGATCTGCCCCACTTCGTATTATAATTAGCTGAATATCTATTATGGCTGCGCAATTGTCTTCTTTAATTGGGTCGGTGGGCTTTGAAATGAGTCAGTGGGCTGATGAGGGGAGGAAGTAAGATGTCTTCATCATGGTAAACTCTTCACCCATGTTAAGTTGGCAGGACTCCTTGACCTCCTGGTCACAGTCCAAGCCTCCCCTCATAGTTTGATTGTCCTTAGAAGCTATTTGTATTTATTGTTTGTGCTCTTTTACAATACTTTATATATCATATCCCCTATCATTCCTAGATTTGATTCAGTTGTCCCCACCTGGTCCTTGCTAGCTACATTTCTAACTTAACCCCTTAATTCATTTAAGATCTTCACTATCCTAGTCACATTCCTAGCTGGACCCCTTGATTCCTAGCTCAACACCTTGACTCAAACCAACTGGAAAAGCAGAATGATATCCTCCTCCCTTCCTATTTGTCTGCTTTTTTAGATCCATCTAAGAGGTGATAATGATTTTTTTAACAACAAGGAGAATAAGTTTTAACTGTGATTTCAGAAGGAAATATTGTGAAGGAGGAATGACGTAAATATGTAATAAACCAAACACAAAAGCACCCAAAGCACCCACAAATCCATCATCTTTCCTCATCAGGAGCTCAATAAGCTCCTACCTTTTGTCCTGTATATGTCTGATCAATGTCCCACTTTCCTGCAATGTAAGATGAAGAGTAGGGTGGGTTTTCTTCTGTACAAAATGAACTTGAACAGGTGAATAACTTTAGTCCACAGATCTGGGTGAGATCATCAAGGACCTTGAGACCCGTCCACACAGGTACATGTCACCTAAGGTCCTTGTGATTCTGGTTACAGGAAAATTTGTCTAACCTCAACATGAGAACACTTTTTAACCAGGAACACATGAGTGAGACAGCACTAATATTGGAAAGCTTCTGGATGTCACTGGAGCACCAAACTATTCTGCCCAGGGGACTTTTTCCAGTGGCAGCTAATCGGTGACATTTCAGAAGAAAACCAATTTTCTCTGTCTCCCAGAAACAAAGTTAGACAACAAGCAAGAAAATAATATTTCTTTCCACTGCCTACAGGCAACAGTAGAGCTGGGAAGTATTCAGTGAACTAATTAAATACTGCTATGAACAGAGCATAACAAACTCACCATATTTTGTCTCCTTTCATCCCCCTTTTTAGGAAGCCAAACAAATGATCTTATACTGATAATGTACAGTTTAATTTCAAGCTCCCATCTCACCCTTTTCCTATCTTACAATCTCTCCTTGAACAAATCACACTCAAAGTTTCCATGATTTAATCTCTTCTAGTGAAATAATTCAACTTCATAATCTCAATGACTATCTGGGACCTTCATACAGAACTTCCCTTGCTGTTAGAGTCCTTCTAATTTTCAGTTTAAAAAGTTTTATTCCTAGAACATAGTTCTCTGAATTTACTGCTTCCTACTATTATCCCCCAGATTTAAGCATCTCCCTCTCAGTCTTCTCCAGGTTCCCCAAACTGTCCTCTTTTAATTAATTATAAAATAGATTCCTGGCTTCTATAACTATTTGTCCCTGTTAAATTTGTCCTTCTCTTTTTTATTATAGGTGAGAAAAAGTGTAGGTTGAAAACTGGCAGATCAACTTTAGACAGCCCTACCTTATGGAATTAATTGAACCCTGGATGAGACACATGATGTCAGAATAAGTGAAAATGTTGGTGGGCACACAGAGATTTAAACTTTGGGATATTATGGTCTGTGGTGTCTGTAAACCCGTACAAAAGAATTATTTCAGCAGGATTTATCTGAAGTTTTTCTGCTAGGAAACACGTTTTAGAGAGACAGAAATATTGATGGATTCTAACAGTAAATTCTAGTATCTCATAGGGCTATGTGGCTGTGCAGGTCTCAGCCAGCCTTCAGACATCTTCTCACTTGGCCTCTGTGGATTACAGTGTAAGAGACGAGGCTGCTGACATTTATCACTTTTGGTTACTTTTGCCATTAAGCTGCTTCTTTTGTTAGCCCCTTAAAAAGAAGAGTGTCTTGGTTTATCCCAACATAGAGTAAGTGAAACCAAAATGCAATTAGTACAGGTCTTTTCCACTTTCTCAAGCCCCACATTGGGTGCCAAAAAGCATTTGTCCTGGTTTAGGGCGAATTTGGGACGAAACTTCTGAAGGGGTCCCTTTAGAAAGCAATTCAAGCAACCCCTCCCCCCACCAGTTCAGAAGACATAAATCTCCTTCAAGAAAAGTGGAAAAAAATGTTTATTTAACAAGTAAAGTACTCACAAACATGGAAAAAATGAATACTATTAAACAATGGAACCTCTTGTTGTTCTGAAGGGATGGCAAATTCAGAGATGGTCCTTTTTGTGGGGTGTAGCTCGGCTCAGTCTCTTATCAGTCCCTCCTGCGCTGGAAAATGCCACGTCCCTGGCCTCTGGGTTCTGGGTTTTCAGTCCAGAAAAAGGCTGATCAGTTCCAAGAAAAAGAAAAGCCACAGTCTGGGGAACTTCTCTGCCTCAGCTAGATAAAAAACTAACTAAGAGCAAAGGAGAGCTCTCTCCTGCTGTCCGTGCTGCAGCCAACACAGTCTGGGGGCAGGAATGTGGGGCAGCAAGCGTTGTTTCTGCAAGCAAACTCCGCGCTTCTTCTCCTCCCCTTTGCTCTAAGAACCAGTCTTAAAGGTGCAGAACTTGATACCCAGCATAAGCAGAACAGATGATATGGGATACAAGCATCGTAAGTGACAAGAGGGAATTAGCTGCAGCAGTTGTAGCTGCCCATATGCATCTTTACATTTGAAGTTTTTGAGTATGTCCTACAATTTCCAGCCCAACATGTTTGCTGTTTTGAGGCAGCTTAGCTGAAAGGAGTCTTAAGAGCTGCTGCTTAGACTCCTTGTTGCAACAGATTGCAAAAATAGCTGCTGTCAGCTAAACAGGGGAATTATTACCATTTAATATTTTTTAGATGAGAGGAAAGTTTGGCATTGCAAATGCAAATTATCCTTTTCAACAGGAACATATGGAGAGTGTCGGATCTCTTACTGACTCCACACATAAAACCCCCAGAAGTTTATTTGCCACTGAAATCCACCCCTGATGTCCAAAATGCTGCATGTTAAAGTGTACCTGTTCATTCTGTGCTGGGTGAGGTAATACAATCAGGAGCACCTTCCCAGTCTATCTTCAGGCTTCAACAGGACAGAAGAGGAGCTCTCCACAAGCACTCTTTTGCTGTGTTTGGAAATCGTCTACTCCATTTTGTGTACCTTCACAGTCCCCCCCAGGATTTAATAGATACTTTCTAGTGACACTATGCATTTATAGAAGGTTTGTCTACCATTTCTGTTTCATCAAAATAACTTTCTCCTCCCTATCCCATTCACAGGCCAGTGGTAGCAAAAATGTGGAGAAGAGAGGTTAAAAGTGAACGGGTTTTGTATTTGGGTCAAAGCAACAAGAGAAATCTCTAAGACATTGCTAGTACCTCCTACTTTCAGGATCTTGTGCTTTGTTTCTGGCTGCAAATGGCTGCGTTTGACAAAGAGAATGGTGCATGGCAGTAAGTAAGGAAGGACATTTTAAGGAAAAATGTCCAACTCTCTACTTTTGCCCTTGAGTTGCTGAAGAAAGCACAGCTGACTAAAATGCTTCTAACACTTTCCAGTTCACACTCAAATTTCTGTGTCTTTGTAATGAAATTGTTGCATATGGCAGCAATATGGTGTACTTTTGCTGCTCAAGAAGACAGTCTGACCCATCTATGCTCAAGGAAGTTAAAGTTTATCCTGAAGAAACCTACTGTAATAGCAACATCCTTGCACAGTTGTTTCACACAGTTTTTACCAAAATGTTCCTTCTCCCACAGGTTATTGTTTGGCTCCAGCTGTGCGGAACAGAAAGTGCTGCTCTACCCATTAGTGAACAAAAGGCCATGGGGTGGGTAACAACTCACTCTGGAAGTCTGAAGGCTGACAGAAAAGAAAGCCAGTTTCCTATTGTTTCCAGAAATGCCACAAACCCAGAGGGCTACCATTCACATTGGAAGAGTGAGAATGAATAACTGAAATAAAAGAAACAAGAGAGATTTCTTCAAACAAATTGTAGGGGAATATTCTATGTGTCAAAAATTAGTTGAAATAAGGGTGATTGGTCCCTTGCAGTGTAGCACCAAAAATATGTAGCTTTCCTGGATCATCTTTCATTGCAAATTACTGAGCAGAATCATTATGCAAACAAGAGTTAAATGCTGCAGAAATGTGTATTTGTGATCTGCTGTTTTTTCTATCTGTGGAAAGCTTTTTTTAATGAAAAAATCTGAATGTTGCAGGTGGTAGTTGAGGGCTGCTTCCTGTAGTCAAGAATTACATTTCTATTATGAAAGCTCCTAGTGAATTTTTTATATTAAATCAGACGAGGAAAGAAACATGACATTTGGTGATAGGCTAAAAGCTGCTATTCCACATAGCTCAATGGATTTGCCTGAATAAAAATAAAGTAAAAAAAAAAAAAACCCTATACTTGGCCCCACATTTACACCCTCACTTTATCATATGCTTTTTGTGTGCTTCATTGGAAAGGTGGTTTTGGTCTACTTAGTCATTGATCTTACTTTAACTGCTTCTTAGCATTATGGTGGATCTCTGCCCAGCAGCTACTCTAAAACACTACAAATCAAGAAGTATTCTGTTATTTGTGTGCATTAAGACAGGTCATGCTCAATCTGGGATGCAATGTAGGAGCAACCAGTGATAAATGTGTAATGCAATGTGTTAATGGCAGGGGAGAGAAGGAGAGAAACAGAGAGCAGGCTCCTATCACAGTGGGCTAGAGTCATAATCCATGGTGCTAGATAATATTTTGACTACTCCACCTCATCTGAATGCAGGTAATTTTCTTAGATGATGGGGACATGAAGTGTTTTATAATTAGCTATGTGTCATTACTTAAGTAGCCCTATTCCTCAGTCATGTGGCTAATGAAGGTAATTACTGCCCTTCCATTTGTACCCAGTTGAGGGTAGGCAATGATTTCAGCCTAAGGCCTGATGCTGAGACTCTCACACTGAGGCTACCTGACTGATGTGGACTTTACAGGAATGACAGGTTTTGCAAATAGCATGAAAGATGTTGTAGGTGTCTGTCCTTTTCACAGTTTTTATCAATAATAAATGGTCAAACATTACAGCTATACTCAGATTCTCATGAATAAATTGTTGAATAAGTGTGTCTCCACAGGCCTAATGGAAAGAATACTGAAAGGAAAAAGAGTTTTCCACTCAGGCCAGTAGTTCTTTAGATCAAGCCCTTTTGTTTTACACAGATCTTCAAAATGGCCTTTGAAAACCAACACAAAGTAAACAAAAAAAAACACCTCCCCAAAAATCTTGAAAAAGTGAACATTTTTTCCCATGGAGAGAAGTAATTTGAGAGATATGTCGCTGTTAATCCATTTTTAAGCAAGCTCAGAGATTAATTTTGTCATTGAGATTCAAGTGGAATTTACATTATCATGTAAAATTTTACTTATATTGTCTGCAGTGGATGCAGCTTTGGATATTCACCTGTGCCTCCATATGCTTTTTTTGTGAACCTTACATGGACACAGGTGGGAGATATGCTCCAAGGGGCAAAGGGAAGTAGTAAAGTTGTGTCCTTGGTGGTTTTTGGCGGCTAAGTCTTGGTTACCTTGGTGTTTTTTGGTGGCTAACCCTTGGTGCCTCTGTGTGTTGGAAGTATCAGGGGCAATCAGAGCTGCAGTGATCAGTGAGATCCCTATGCTTACCAACAGGCAGCATGGGCAGCTGGCCCTGCTCTGCAGGGATGGACAAGGATTCCAATTCTTAGGAGTGCAGCAGAAAGTATCTTCAGATTTAAAAAAAAACTTTGTAGGAAAAATACTCTGTGACATAATAGCACTGCCTCCTAATGTGTTTCTTTCTCCTTCGTCCTGGGAGAGAAACATCAAAGCCTTTCAGATATTTTCAGAGGAAGAACTGCTTTCTGAAGCCTGGAGAGAAAAAGAAATTAGATGCAAGACTTGTGGCGGCTGCCTAGGCCTGAGAAATATTTTTCTGCTGTTTGCGTCACATTTTGCAGTGAATAGTGCCCTTGTCTCATGCTCCTGTCCTCTACAAGTTTGTTGCTTTTGCCTGAATCACAGCTAGCAAATCCTTGTAGGAATGTTTCCCCCTCAGAGAAGACTGTAAGGTGAAATTCCTTTATGTTTCTGAAAGATTTTGAAATTCCCAAAATGTAAGTTCCAGTTAAAAACATTGTTTTTTACTTGGGGCAACATAAAAATTGGGGTCATCTGCAGCTGAGGAAGAATCCCACAGCTTTGAAATGGAGAAGAAATACTAACACCAAGGAAAGGGTCTGTACTCAGGTCTGCAAAGTTGTCATTCAGCTCCTATGGTTCCAGATTGTTATTAAGTGGAACAAGTTCACATGATGGAGTTCATTCTGGGCCAGCATCTTTGTGCATTCCCATTTAAGTCCCAGACTTTATGTCTGGGTTTTACGTTTGGCATTGCAATAGTTCCTTGTTGAAGAGGAGAGATGCTTGGAAATGCATGCCCTAAGCTGCTTGGAAACCAGTTGTGCAGTCAGCATAAATTACGGCAGTGCAGTATAAATTGAGACTTTGGGCTCTAAAATTTTTCAAGAAGATCTCAGATTTCTTTCAAAGATGCAGCCTGCATCCTCTGCAGCTATTTATCCTCATTCTTTAGCACTTCCATTTCTTTAGAGAAGTGGCCTAATGGAATGACACTAGAAGCATATTCCTTTATATCTGTATATATTAACTATAACTTGGAAACCCTCACACGACATTAGTGCTTCTGCAGCTTCTGGAAGTGTTCAGGCTCTGGTGGAAGCAGGCTGATCTGTTTCTGCTGGTTTCATGTTAGGAGTATGAGCCCTAACATGAGTGCAAAAGGGAGATCAGACCATCTAATGCTATTGCTGGACCTGCCTGTTCTCCATCTCTGTGCTACCGTCCTAGCAGCACCAGTTAGTTACAACTTTTTTAATGATGTCATATTCAGGAAAAAAAAAAGTCTTGCTTATGGAACTTCTTATGAGTAGTGCTGGAAAACATCAATTCAATTATGTTTCTGTGGTTTAGACTCATGTTCTCCTTGTTGTATAATTTATGTAATTTTGCTTTATGACTCTATTGTTAACTTTATGATTCACTTTTAGAGCCTGGGCTGCAATAGAAAATGTAATGATATACATGTTAAAATGCTTTGAACAGTGAGAAAAAATAACACATTATCTTTCTTAAATCATCTCTTTTTAAACTACAAGATCCCTATTTCTCATTTACACGAAAGCTCTTTTATACTCCTCCAGCTGTGTCAACAAGACATGAATTGTGTATGAATTACATTTATATCATTTTTAGTACAAATAAATACCAATAATAAAATTTTCCTCCTTCCCTGGGCTTTAGGTTAGAGACACTCCTGCTGTGATTGGTCTAATTTTCTGTTTATAGAGAGAAATAAAGATAGCCAGACCCCATAACTTATCTGCTTTTTAATCTAAAAAAGCTTGCCAGCACTCAGTCATTAAAAGACAGTAGAGTGTGATATGCCCAGCACATTGCTAACTGATACAATGTTAAAGATTTAATTTCCACAAGAGCATTGGGAACCATATATTTTCATCATTAAATAACAATATTTCCCTTCTGTTTGGGCATATAAACATGAATTTATATTTTTCTAGCTTGAACTTCCAGATGCTGTCCCATCCAGAAGTGAACAGATACATAAAAATGAATGGGCTTTGTTACAAATCTCAGGCAGAGGTCGTCCTTGTTAGAAAAGGGAGGGAAAACAGATATATAAAGATATAAATATTGCTTCTCTGTTTCAGTGGTTTTCTAGATATTGTGACAGAAGTCCTTGTCAGACTGCAGGGGTAGGTATACATGAAATAGTGAACTGGACTATTTCCCACGTGTATTTCTTATTTTGGTGAAGGAAGATGGATGACTCAGAGAGAGGATGCTTTTTTCCTTACAAAACCAACAAAGTTGCATAGACTCTGACAAGTCCTTCACAGGTTCACCTTGTTCATTCTAGAGCTCAGAGGAAATGTCTGCTCTGCTGGTGGGGGCTGTCACCCTAGAGCCACTTCAGTGTACTCTAGATGAAAAATGTTCTGGTAATTCAGACTCAGTAGCCAAGATATGTAACAGAAAGATGTTTCCCCCAATAATAATCAGCTAATTTTCCTAGAAATGGACTATTTACACATGGTCTATTGACAATGGATTGCACTGATACTGTTGGAGAAGTCCAGGAGATGAAGGGAAAAATCTTCCGTTAAAATTTTGTGTGCTATATTCAGTGGAGGTGAGGAAAGAAGAGTAAAGCTGCAGACAGCTGCAGTGTCCAAGACTACAAGAGAAAAACAAGACTAAAGTCTCATTTGTTTGGATACTTACAAATCTAGGTATCCCAAAATGTGAAATTGAATATGGAGAGAGGATTTTTTTTTTTAAATAAGGGTATTTTAATATTTTCATTATTAGTAGAAATAGTTTTAAGGATAGAGTGACTGCAGTTAGGAAATTTCCCAAGCATCTCTGCATGTCTTCTTCCTTCCCCATGTTTTTCTGTAGGCAGCTCCACTGAAGACCTCACTGGGGGCCCTTCAGAGAAGCACATACAAGAGACCACGGAGAAGGGTTACGAGCTCAGGATGAGATAGGGTGACTTTGAATGTTGATACTCCAATGACAGCTGCCAGAAAATTGATCTAAGTTTACACACAAGTTCTAGTGTCACTGGTATCAGAGGCAGCTTGGAAGTACACAATAACCAGAGAACTGGCTCTATTCACAGTAATTCACTGGGCACAGAGTAGTTCTTGGCTGGACTGTCACACACACATTGAGACATTTTTTGGGGCAGGATCAAGAACAATGGTAATTGGAAAAAATAATTGAAGCCTGTAGTCAGTTGACTAAATATTTAATAGACCGAATACTTTGCTGTTCTGTGTGTTCTAATTCCAGTGAACACATTTTAACAATTTTGGAATGAAGCACTGTTTTACTTATGGAGCACAATCATTTTGGAGTAAAGTAGTTGAATACACACCTACCATTTTGGGTGACTGATCCTTGCTTTTGCTAGTCTTTTCCTACTCAGTAAGTACTTATTGTATAGAGTCTCTCTTCAGATGACTGGGAAAAAGGAAAACTATTGCATCTGTCTCTGTAAGCAGATTAGAGTTTAAATTAAACTTTTAAAGTGAAAAAGCATTAAGCCTTTATCTATTGTTTCCATTCCGAAGCATTATCCAAGTTACTTATGTTCTTTAACTGTACTTTTCAGGAAAATCATGCTTACAGTCAAATAGGAATCATTATTTTCAATAAAGAAGAATCCTTATTGATAATACAAAACACAATAGTGTAGTCCTGAATTCAAATGCAGATTCTTACGGAAATTTTTTCACAACCAGGTTTTGTGTCCTGTTTCACAAAACCAGGTTTTGTGTCCTGTTTGCGTAGTTGACATTTTAGAAGCGTTTCATAAAGCAAGAATTGCATGCAGTCAGTAATGGGCATATTGCCACAACTATTTTCATGTGTGCTAATTTCTAACCAACTACTTGGACATCTTTACAAAGCACAGTAAAATAAAAACCAAATTATTTGGTGAGGAATATAATGACTTCTGGCTGCTAGGTGGCATTATGAAATAATAGTGAATTGACTCTAGAAAACATATTAAATCTTGAAATGACCTAAGCAACAAAGCTTACCTATTTTTGTTTCCAATAAGTGCTTGCCCTTTTAGCTATTTTCCTCAGTGTTATATTTACTGCCATTCTATTCTTGGACCAATGGAAAGTTATTTGCATTGCTTTAATTTCAGAAAAGTGTTTATATATGCAAATTAAAAATAGAATTGTGTGAAAAGGAAGTTCATGTCTCTTTCATATTAAAACAACATCTAAACATTAATCATCTCTCTCTGCTTTTATTACCAAACCCAATTACATAATACTGAATTTTGTAGGCCTGAAAAGAAATTTAGATACCTTTCAATGAATATACTCTGTAACACTAAAATGTTATTATTAGTATTTAAAATCATAGTATGGTATATGTTGTTGCACAGTTATATCCAATTTACAAAAAGTTTCCCTGTTCATGCAATAGAAGAATTATATGGGAGCAACATCATAAGGGCTGGAACATGGAACTGTCTTTTTTAAAAGCTGCTATTGAAAATATCTGGGTTTTAATAAGACATACTATTTTGGGTTTTTTTATACTAACAAGTCAAGAAGTGGATGGACACCTCTGCTGTGACATTTCAAATTAATAAAACAAATGTTAACAGTCTATGATGACTGATCATTTAGTTTGGGAGCTGGCAAAAAGTTCATCTTGGCTAAATTCAAATGACAAAAAAAACCAGAAAAAAATCCAGACTTACACTGTGTGTACCATCTTCGGAGGGCCTGATCCCAAGGCCAATGGAGATAATGAGAATATTTTTGATAAATTTCATAGAGAACGCATTGTCAGATCCACAGAATGTCTCAAATTGTCAGGTCTCATTCTGCTTCCAAATACACTCTCTTAATGTAAAACTAGTCCCCTCAGGGGGATTACTTTCATGTTGCCAAAAACAAAATTATATGATACTTCTAAAACAGAATTAGGCAGAGTATGAACCTTTCATTTAAAGTATGATGTAAGAAATATATACAGTTATGTAAGAATAAAACATACACCAAACTTTTCTCATCAGAATTCTTAGAATCAGCTACTCTTCCCACATCCAGTAAGTCAGAGCTATTTAGCAACACCCTGGACTAAGGGTAGCCAACTCTGTGTCCTCTGTGAGCAACCCAAAAAGATAAATATTACTGTATGTGCTGGAACTTATAATGCCATGTGATATATGTCTCATGGCTCATTTCAGGGTCCATTTGAAATTTTCTTGGTAGATGGAACGTTTATAAGGTCTTTTATTTCCCCCATGCAGGGTCTCTGGGGCCTAATATTGTTGTAGGACACTCAGTTAAATCACTTAACAGGGGTCTGTGTTCAATCTGGTGACCTATTTTCATAAAAGTCACAAGAATTTCTTTAGGGTTTCTGTGTCTCTATTAACATTATTGAAGGTGGCTAAGTAGTTCAAATGATATTTGGGGATAACTGAAGGGGCATTCTTATATGCATAGACATTTTTTAGGAAAAAACCCAACAAAACAGAATGGAAGTGATCCCCAGGTACGTAAAATTTAGTTAAGAAGATAAATTTTATAACGAATAAAATCTTCGTGTTGAAGTTATGAGGCTGGGGTAGTTTTTTTGTTATTATTGGTTTTGTTTTGTTTTGTGGGATATTTTTGCATGAAATATCTTCAGTTTCCACACACTAATGGCTTGCAGTGTGCAACATCATTCCTTGCAGCTTGGCTTGGCTTTAACATTAAGGAACTGTAAGCAAAGCTTTTGCAGTTCTGCTCTTTGTACACACTTGTGTGGGTCAGTCTGACTCTTCAATAACTTATCAGCTCACTGATTTCACAGTTTCCACCAAATTTCAATAGGTGACAGGTATCTCAAGGGCAATACTCAATTGTGGTTCACATAACTCAGCTATGATCTGGACATCTCCATTCCTAAGTGTGGCATTGGCTTTGGAAGCGTAATTTTTTATTTTAGCTTCATCAGTAGTTTATGCTTATTGTGAGCTGAAATAGATCCTACTGGAGGACAAATAATTTTCCCTATTTTTAGAACTTTTCAGAACTTCTCACAGCAACCTGGTACTTCCTGATAACCCCCTGAGGTTATAAATCCCAGCCTACCCACTCTCCAGAGGAAATCAGGCAGGCAGCAAAGTATCCATCTCAGTGATTTTACTCAATTATATTTATCTACTCTGAAGACATGAGTTAGCAGAAGACATAAAAAAGAAGTACAATACTGGAAGAACAACTGAAATAGAACATGTAGGTCAGTCTCTCCCTTCTTCATATCTTTGAGTGGTGCCTTTTGATTTCTGAGTCCATGGTTTATTTCTCCTGTTCTCATCTCCTTGCTGTGTCCTACATCCTTGGGTCACCTGGGGTCTTCTAAACCTGACAAATTGCCAGATCGTATCAGATTAAAGTCTTCACTGATTTCACACTCCAGCAAGAAAGAATTTAGTATCTTTCATCTCTGGATGAAACCCAGTTTTATTTATAGGATTTGTTAGTGTGTAGCAACTACATCTGGCCAGAGCAAAGGCACTTAGCAAAATGCCTTGCTCAGCTGCATATATTTTCTATATTATTTAGGTGGTAAGGAGTAAGAAAAATGCCCACACAGACCAAAAAAGCACCAACTTCTGTTATTGCAAATAAACTAAATTTAAAGCCATGTTGTGATCCTAACAAACAAAGACTCCTAAGTCCTACAGGACAGATGCAAAACTCATCTCTACAGCAAGATTTGGCATGATGTAAAACAGGCATAGGCCCTAAGCCTATTTCAGGAGAAAATAGGGTGACCTGTTACTGTGCTCACATAATTTTGGCCAACCTGTTTACTTCCAATGTTTATGAAGAGTACCATTTTGTCTTCTACATCTCTAGCTGGGGAAGTGACTTTGGCACCAAAGTCAGGCCAAAAATGGCCTTGATGAGTTCATCATCACACCTACACCTGGGTGGCAAGGAAGGCAGCAGCTGCTGTGACAACAGCAAATGCTCACACAGGGCTGTACTCATGTTCCTAAAGAAATACCAGAAAAAGCTGTACCAGTGTGACACTGACCTGGAGCCCCCAGTCCAGAGAGTCAGCAAATACCAAGTATAATGTCTGCAGTGACAGGGCACTCCAGAATGAGGTAACAGTTCTCTTGAGCTGTCTCTAGTTAACAAAATTGTTTCTATGTTAATAAAAAGCGAAATGGCAACATGAGGAGCATATCACACCCACCTACTTGGCAGTTGCCAAGGATCAGTCATAGCATCTGACCACTGTCAGGAATATAAAGTCAGTGAAGAGGTATCAACGCTTACCCTGCAGCCAATAGCTAAAATGGGCTAGATGTGCCCTAAGAATGCTAATTTCTTCTATTGATTCTAAAGTGGTCCCTGTATGACAAGCTTAGGTGGACCTGCATTACAAACACTTGCAATCAGGTAAAATGAATCTGACATCAAATTTCTCACTGCAAGAATCTGTAATAATCACAGATGATACTTTCTGTAATTACAAAAATCCCTGGAGCTTTTTGGGTAGTATCCTAGGTGCACATCAAAAGGAGAAACAAAGTCTCAGCTGGAGAGAGGTCTTGTACTAATAGCCCACATTAATGCCCTATGATTGTCATTTGTCAAGACAATAAACTTTTCACTGAGGCAGTCTATCAGCTGAACTGCCACACTGTCATGTAGAAATTAGGGCATAAAGTAAAGCAACCATTGCTCACTTTAGGCTAAGTTAGAGAAAGAATATTTTCATGTCTGGAAACAAAAAAAATACGAAGGGTATTTATGGTTTGTTTTCCAAAGAATCTTCGTTCCTTCCTTCTGGACAAGTTTATGATAAATAGAGGTAGACTCCATATGGCAGATTTTTTTCTGTATCAATACAGAGAACTTCTTTCTGAAGGGTCTCAAGGTTAAACCTTACCGCTGCTTTATGTAATACTATGATTTGGTTTTCTTTCATTCTTCTATGCTTTGTTCTACATAAAATATTTTCTGACATGGAGGAGGTCTCTGGCACTTTATATTTGCAACAAATCAACCTGATGTGGTCGCTTGGCTGTCACCTTACATAAGAGATTCTCTTCACATGTGCTGGCTACCTGAGGCACTGGGGGTGCAGGCAACTATGGAATTTGTGATCTTCTGTAAGTTTCCTGATTTATGAGAAAGAAAGAAAGAATTATTTCACCTATAAATAGTGGTGTTAAATAAATTAAGAGAGATCTGGAATTTACCTTTTTTAGTGCTTTCAAAAGTATTTACTCGCTTCTCTCTTCTATTGGTTCTTCCTAAAGACAAAGTTATTACCTGAGATATTGAAATAATGCCTTTTGGAGTAATTCAAGCAATTCAGTCCATAATGTACTCAAAGTGATGCCTAAGATGTGACCTGATCACTGTGCATAAGTATCTCAGAGTGAAGAGATTTCGGGTGCTGCAAAACTCTGGCATTCAAAAATGGCAGGAGGAAATCACAAGTCTGAAAGACAATGACAAAATGAGGCAAGAAATCAGGCATACAGGGGTGTTTTGTGTGTGTGTATGTGTTTAGTTGATTGGATTTTGTAATTAAGCTTTGGAAATGTTTGTTCAGGAAAGGGGTGACCTCTCTGTCATTCTGCATTTCTTTAAATCAGGACTGGAAATCTGCCTACAAGAAAGACCAAATTATAACACAACTTGACAGATGTGTTATTTAAAGAACTTCTTGTGTCTGTATCATACAGAAAGTTAGACTAAAATATATTAGTAAGAATGGGTGCAAAAAGTGCCCTGCAATACCGAAAAACTCTTATAGTATTTAACTTGTTTGTGAGTTATTATACAACTCAATTAACTGCAACGTAGGATCCCACTCTGGATGGGCCTGGGACGGATGGGTACTTGTGTTTGATGATGTTATTTCCAGTGCTGTGTTCTTACGAATATATCATCTTTTCTGGTTTCAGAAGTAAAATATCCATGAAACTGGAAACATTGTTTTCTCTTGGATCATTCAAAGACTTGATAGCAAACACCCATGAACAAGTTAGGCAGATGTTGAAAAGCAAATGGGATTTTCCATCCGTTCTTGTCCTTGATCATAACCCGGTTCCCAAGGTCCAGTTAAATATTTCAGAAGAGCTGGTTTTGCTCTCACTCCTGTCTTCTGAAGCTGAGAAACCCAAACCTTTTTCAGGCTTCCTGCAAGTGTTTCATAATACTGGAAGACTTTACATTATCTATGATTTTGGTGAAGGGTTACGATTGCTCTGTGAATGACTCTTGTTAATCCACTTATTCATTCTCCACAGATATTTTGCAAGGAAGCAATACATAGTAAAGGTGCAAGATAATCACCTCCAGAATTATCACTTGAATGTGCTCACCCTCTAACAGCAGTTTTAAGAATGTTTCCTACTGTTTTTGCAGTATAGAAAATATGCCCCTGGATTCAAAGAGTCCATTTGAAGCCTCTTGTCATAACTGTTAACATGGCTACAAATAAACTTGCTAAAAGACAAGAAAAAGAGCAAGAACTCCTTGTGAAGTTTTTTACTCATTGCAAGTCAATTGGCCAGACTTTGAACAGTGCTCAAACTTAAGCTGTATTTTTCATATGGGTCTGACCGCAGAATTCTTGAGCAGAGCTATGGTGCAGCACTGGAGGATTCTGGACCAACTTTGCAATTCCTGCTTTTGCCATGATCTTTGGAGGAACTTCTTATTATCCAGGTCTCCCTCTCTGTTAGTGGGAAGAATATTCCTCCCTAAGAAGTACTATGGATCAAATTATATGAGGCATGTGGAGTACTTGTATATCAATATGAATAGGCATCATGTAGAACCTCTTAATGCAACAGCTCTGAGTGAGCTCTTTAAATTCCTTAAAATAAAAAAAGTTGATCCTCTTGCTCACTGCTGTGGATACCACCACAGTACCTTCTGCTTTGTGACTATCAAGATTAAGATCACAATAATATATAAACTAGGTGAAACACTGAAGAGTGTTTTTTGGTATCTCAGATGGATTCCATCCCACTGGACCAGTATCAGTCAAAGGTATCCAGGGAAACAGACTACAGCAGTCCCAAAAAATTGCTTCCTGAGACAAACTGAACATTCAAGAACACTCAGTTCCAAAATCTGATTTGTTCTGACACTCATTTTTATTCAGGTGGCTCTGACATTTATCATCACCTGGTATTAACCTGTTAAGCATTTTTTTGATTTGAATACTGAGAGGTAAACTGGACATGATGGATATCATTGTATCACAGAGCAGGCTGAGCCAGATGCAAATTTTACACTGACATGTCCATGTGGTTTGGAGCAGAAAGCAGGAAAAAGAACCTTAAAGAAAAATTGGAAAATAAGCAATTTAGAGGGGATCATCCACTTGCTGAAGTAGAATTGGCATTAACCTCATTCATACAGATTTGGGTTTCTTGAACACTTTCTGGAAAGTTTGTGTGGTCTTGACCAGGAAATAATTTAAAAAACCCAGAAAAAATGTTAAGCACTCGACAATTCTTCTTTGAAATTTAAGGATTTTTCCAATGTTTTCCATTTTCAAATCTGGATTAAAAATTACTGCCTTAAAAATACCCTTAGACCTTTTCCCCCACAAGGCTCCTCTCCCTAATATTTCATCATGGTGTTAAATTCTTTCCTCTGATCTGAGCACCTGACTGTACCTGACATTTAAGTGAGATGCACGCCCACATCTGAAGGCAGGCTTTGGCTCTTTGAATCCAGATTTGTCTTTGTTTTATTTACAGAGATCAGAGTGCAGACATGATAAAATAATCCAAAGGGATAGTTTATGGACTGCTCTCATCTATTTTCTGCTAACAAAACAAGTAAGTTTTTGTTTGACACAGGTAAAACATACATAAAACGAAATCTACTTTCATAAAATAATGCACACATTCCTGCTTTAATGAGGATGTTTTGGGTTTTTTTTTTTCCCTGTTCATTTGTTTTGTTTTGGAAACCATCTTAATTTTGTTCTTTTAAACAGTTAACAGTTCCATTAAGTATTGTGCTCAGTGTGTTACACTAAATTTCTTTAAAGGTATTAGCTTAAATTGAGAGATTATCATGGGTTTTATGACGATTATATTTTATCAAGTGTAAAACTATTATTTTAAATGAACAAGGTTATTTATAAGGTGCCTAACTGATAGATTCACAAATGCACCTGAGAGGCCACTCTTTGTATTGCTTTTTCACTTAAAATTCCTGTTTTGTTGTAGTAATCTAATTTTTGGACTCGCATTCAGGTAACAATATACTAACCATTCTCACTCCAACAGTCTCCAACTAAGCTCACTGGGCATGATTTAATAATAGCATAGTTTGAACACTTAATTTCTGCATTTATTTTTGAAATATGTGGACCCATTCTCAACTGTTTTCCTTGAAAGAGTCCTAACATTTCTTCTTACGACATAAATATTTATAATGGGTGCACTGAAATAGTCTCCAGAAAATACAAAGCCAGATGCTAATAGAAAAATTTTACACAGATGACAGAAAAATTTGCTCTTTTATTCTGAGTGCAGAAGAATAAATTCTTATGTTTTATTCATAAATGGAATTTTTGAGAACTCCTTGTTTAACCCTGTTATGCTGTTCCCAGATAAACTGTGGCACTGGGAGCCAATACCACAAACTGCTAAGCACAGCCTGCAGGAAGCTGAGAGATCTAAATGCTGGTTGACTTGGTGGAAATAAGTTTTCGGAGTGGAAGAAGTTCATTTCTGTCCTCAGATGGATGCTACAAGAGCCCTTTGAAATCACTGCAGTCAGGCAGAATCCAGGTATTAGCACTGCATGAGCTCTCTTCCTGCAAAAGATATTTTGCATAACATGAAATGGATCAAGAGACCAAAGACTGATGTCTAAGCAAAATGTGTACTTTGATGAAAGGAGCACTTGAGGAAGACTGTCTTGAGTTGCTAATTACATAATGTCCTTAATATTTTTGAACCTCAGTGCTGTGAAAGGGAAGGATAGAAAGAAGTACAGCAAGGTTAGGGGATCAGCCCATGTTGTGAAAGGTTATAACTCAGAAACCCCTCTCTTCACAGAGAAAAAGCTACCCAAAACCACTACACACAACCTCTGTCAGCTCAGTCCATGCCTCAGAGGCAGAGGAATTACTGCCTGTTTGCAAGCACAGGAATATACACTGCACTTTGTTGCTAACCCATAAAAAAGCAGAGAAAGTATCACTTCTTCCCTCACCTGCAGCCTGGGAGTAACAACTTCCCACATCTACTTCATCATTATAACCCAAAAACAGTGGTCCAGAGGCCATTTCCAGCAGTCTGACATTGAACAAAGCTATTAGCAGCAGAAAAAGCATGGTGCAAGTTTCAGGGAAGTCACATTATTTTCTGGTAGCTGTGAAGGCAGCTGTGGGCATCCCTGTCGTTATCTATTACTTTCTACTTGGCTTTCCCACCAGTCACCTGTGTTTTCCTGTGATTCATTTGTAACTGTTCTACTCCCTTTCCTGGGACTGGCTGTGAAATGCTTGTGAGAGCAGCCATGGCTGAGTGCCTTCATCTCTGAAAATTGCAACAAGAAAAATTGCATGAATGAACATATAATTTTTTTTTAATATGTGTTGGATTTTTTCTATTTCTAACTCTGCAAGAGCTAAACCTCTCAGTCATCACAAAATATCCACCCCCTTGCTGCTGGTTTGCTCCCTTGTACATATTGCTGACACAGTGGTCCAGCCTGTCATCTTTCTAGCAACGTTGCATTTGTACATTTTTAATGTCTGCTGCTTGTTATGTTTATTTCAAGCTATGCTGGTAAAGGGATCAGGCAAACACATATCTGCTAAATGAAAACTTATTTTTGCTATGTTCTAAGCATATAAAAGTACTTTAACATCTGACAGATCTGTCACATGCAATCTTAGCCTTATTTAAGTAAAATATGAGTAAATATCAATACATAAATAAGGACAAAGGTTATATATAAATTTTATATAACTGTATAACAAGTATATGTGGATATATATTTATAGATATACACACAAATCTATCTGTATATTTACATACGGAGCATTTGCTTCTCATGGTCTGGGTAGGTTTCCTTTTTGTTTTAGCAGTGCTGAATTCACAAAGGCAGAATTTTTCCCTCTGAGAGGAAGAACAGCCAACACAACAAACTAGGAGCATTTTGTATGAGATCAAAAAAGTCATTGAACAATGCACTATAATTTCTGAGAAGGTCATTTCTACTAAGGAAATTGTGTCCTAAAAAGGAAAAGCCAACTAAAGAGCCTGCAGAGAACAAAAGGCAGTAAATTATAGAGCTCCAGAGCCTACCTAAATGCTGTGTCTCCTTTTGGGTAGCCTGGCCCAGTCTCAGAACCCAAAATGACAAAACCAGAGGATTTCATTTTAGCTTAGGATTCAAATATCAAGGCAGAAGCTCAGTTAACAACACATTGCAGTTCTATAATCAAAGCCATCTTTGCAAAAATGCTAAATATTTATGGCAACCTATCCATGTTAGCTTCAAAACATCTATTTCCCCTGATGGCATTGTGTACACAGGGCAAAAAAATAAGAGCAAAATAAAACCAGGCAATTAACCTCTGCCCTGAGTTTGGCTGCCTCTGTGGCTTCCTCCTGGACTTGCACCATCCTCCTTACTTGTCCCAGTGAGACAGTAGAATTCCTTGAGGGGGATTCCTTGCCTCTGCTGATACAGTGATTCAACAGAATGGGCTTATCACTTGTGCAGTGAAAATTTGGGAAAAAAAGACCAGCAAACCTCAGATGGAGAAGCAACCTTTAAAATATATGTTTTATCATTGGCAATTCAGTTATCTGCTGTGCTGGCACTCTGCATTGTCACCAGTTAGTAAACGTGAATCCTCATATTTATGAACTTTTCTACATAGAAAATCCCTTTTCCATCAGATCTGTCCCCAGCTCATATTACTGGGGAGAGGAGGTGCTGTCACTCTGCCTTGTAGCTGCTAAAGCTCAATGGGCTTGCAGCTCCTTTTGAGGTTCAGTGAACAGATGCTTTTTTGGGAAGTTGTGACTGAAATAACTGCTTTCATTTCAGTTGAGATAAGGGCTAAATGGAGGGAATCCAAATTGCATGGAGAGCACTACATGAGAAAATAGCTAAACACAGAGTGGTCATTTCTCCTGGTGTTCAGCAAAATTTGACAAGCATCACAAAAGTGGTGTTACTGAAAATGGAAGCACTTGTATATGGACTGCAGCTTTAGTGCTTTAAAGGAATATAAAATGTCTCTGATTAAAGCATGGAGAAAATTTACTTTTAAAGATGATTATGATAAGCAGGCTGAATAAAAAACACCCTCTGCCATATTGTAAGGACCATTGATTTTTTCTGCTTCTTTACCTCTAATACTTCAGGTTTAGTTATCATCTGTGCTTTCAGAGGCACTTAAAGGCACCCCTGTCCCATTTCATACAAGTTTTTCATGTAGTCTATGCAGAAAAAGATGAATACTAGACTTTGCTGTGAGTTTGGGGTTTGGCTAATTTGGGATTTGGGTTGATTTTGACATAAAGAAGACAAACCCCTTCATTAAGAAGCTCATCGTATAGGGCAAACACAGACTTGTTTTGTTGTGATCCTAAGAAGATGAAGCAGGATTTTTACCCCAGGATGAAAAATAGGAGATTCCAAATCTACTGGAAAAAAATTACCATGTTGGTATGCAGCTGAACAGCAGATGGTGGTGAAGTGGGCTGGTCTCAGCCTGTTGATTACCCTGGTCAGCTACCATGGAGTTCCTGATATTCAGTTAAATTTTTCCTCCATAAAAAAAAAAAAAAAGATAAAAAGGTTATAGTCCCTTTGCATCACTCCTGGTTTTCTCTGTATACTCAAGAGAAAAAATTCTAAGATGTAGTCCTGAGCCTAGAAACTGAGCTTAAATTGGAGATTTCCCAATGGAACTTCCACAGTTTATTTCTACTGGACACATGCCCATGCTATCCAAGACAGCTACTCAGGTGCTAAATCACTGACAGCTCAGCTTTCACTGCAGCTCCTGAAGATGTCTGTTCATTTGTTAGCTCTTGGCTTTTAATACTGCTGCACTCAATTTCTTTTTTGTGCAAGCATCACTTATCCCCATCTGTTACCTACCTCCCCTCTCTTCACAGTACGCTTAATATGATAGACATTGTCCAAACATGTATGAATACCTCAATTTTGTCCTTTAAAGCTTCATCAAACAAAATGCCAAACAGCAATACAGTCAGATTTTGGAGGATAAGCAGTCTTTTCACCCATTTTAAAGTTGCTGCCTCCCACATTTACAGGTTTGATACAGAGCACTTCAGCAGTGGGCAGAGATGAATAGCCTGACAAACATATTCCTTTGTATGGAAACATCTTCTGTATGGAGGTTTCTTTCTTGAAGGATCCCAAAATTCCATTTTTGGGCAGAGTTTTGCTAATGCTGCAGCATTGCCGCCTTTGAAGTCAAATCAGCAGCCACACATAGGAAAGGAAACACAAAGGAAAACCCTCTGTTCACATGCCCAGCTCAGTAAGAGCTTAGAGACAGACTGTAGCTTCCAAAGTGGCTCTGAGTCAGGGTAATAAGGTTTAAGCTCACATCTTAGGAAAAGTTAGGCTCAGAGCTGACGTACAGAGAAGGAGAGGATCTAATCCTCCCTAGCACCAAGGCACAGCCCACACTCACATTTACCTTGGCTCCTGGTGAATGGGGATACATCTGTGTACCTCTGGCAATGAGATTCTGCTTGCAGTGTGACAATGAGTTGACAGTGGATTTATGCATCTGTGTGTTTAACCCTCTTATAACCCCAGTCTTCTTATCTCTCTCCCCCTTGGACAGGGACTTTGGGAAGGTTTCTGCATTCCCAACAAATTGGCAGCATGTGCCTGGCCTGCCTTGTGCCTTTGCAGGTCTCATTATCCTTTGGAGAGAGCTTGCTCTCAATTTGTTCTTCTTCAGTGTAATCAGTGCAACCAGATGGAAACGCCTTTGAAATTTGCCTTTTCAAATCTCAGCTTCGTATTTCTCTTTTGATGTTTCTTGTCAGATTTTCCAGTTGTCCTTGCCTCTCTCACCTCACCACAGCTTCCTCTCTCCAGGCTGTGCTTTCCCCAGTTTTATGACTCCCTGAGCATTCTAACTTGCAAAGGCATTTCAGTTGCAGGGTGCTGTCACTGGAGCTCTAATTCACTCTGCTGCCAACAACAGCATGTATTATCCTCAGTGACTGTGTCAGATTTGGACAACCACTGGAAAAAAACCACATAAATGTTCTGACGAAGAAACTTTGGAGGCTGTAGGAAGTCATAGTTGCTTCAATACTCAAGCAAGGCTGAGGAATTTATGATGAACCATGTCCACAGAGAAAAAGCTTGTATATTATATCTGTATACTTGTATACTAGATCTGTACTAGATCAGCTAGTATGTTAGATCTGTAGATCCTGCAATGTTCAGGTAGATCTGGAAGTCTCATTGGGCCTCCAGGTGTGGCCGCATTTGGCAACAGATCATGGTTCAGGCTCTTTGTTTCATCGCTGTCTTTGGAATGCACTGGTTGCAGGAATGGTCCTCAAAGGAGCAGCTCTTTTTGTCACTTTACTTAATTGGATTCCCACTCAGAGGATTCCACACAGACACTTGAAGGAAATCATTACTGCAATGTTTGTAGCTCATCAGTTCAAGAAGAAAATGGATGATGTAAGACATCAGGCAAGAGGCTCTGACACCCTCTCTCTTATTCACAGTTGCTGACTAGAGTGTTACGTAAAGTATATGTAAGATGGTTTCCCATATATACATATGCATATATATATATGTGTATATATATATATGCATAATATATTTATATAATATACTTGTTAACGAATGTTTTTCTACAGCCTGGTATGTGATTCTTGCTTTATCCTCTATTTTTCTGCCCACTCAGCCGGCATGTTTCATTTTTAAAAGGAAGCTTTCCAAGACTCAGGGAGGCAAGAAAGATATCTCCAGAATATTACCTTAATCAAGCTCACAGAATGTTCTGGGACAACCAAATAAATTATTAACCTTGCTGTTACAAATCAGTTTACATACATTAAAAACTGCTCCAGAAACTATTGCATAGTCTAACAAAGATGTTAATATATAAGCAGTCCAAGTAAAACAAAGCAAATCCTTATTAAGAAGAAAAGAATCTGAATCTTTATGTACAGACGTGGCTTCCACAACAGAGCAAAATTAAAATCTTCCAAGGTTTTCTTATCTTTCACCTATACACACATATTATCACCAAGCAGAATGTGAGAAATTGCTGAAACAGGTTCCTGTGATGCTGAACTCACCATAGTAAAGTGCTGAAAGCACAAACATGAGAAAATTCCTGTTTATCAAAGTCAATATTTCCTCTCTTGCATGGTCTTGGTGGCAGATTTTTTCCCCTCTCTTAGACATGTCATTTTGTGCTATAGCCGCCACAGCAAAAAGCACATTTGGAACACAAATCAGGACTGTCTAAATGAAGGCATGAAGAAGGCAAGCTATTTAATCCTTGCCTCCCTGCTCAGTCTTTTCTCCCTGTGCTGAGAACAGTCTGTGGAATTTGAAACTGGGACTGAACATGTGGGCTGGGAATGGGAATATCCTGAATTATTTTATGTGTTTCCAGTTCTTTACTATTGCTTAGATCCAACTGGTTTTCTGCTGATGCAGTAGCAGTAGTGCCAGCAGTTGTCTAATACCCCCAATCTCTTTTTTCTGTTTCTGTGCCTCCCTGTGAAGCCCCCATTCACAAAAGTGTGCTATCATTTGATAAAGCAACTTTCTGGAAAATATCATGCTCTTCGGCACGTTTGCTAGGGTTTGAGTATGAATGGGGTTGCCATAGCTGGCATATATTGAAAATATTCAGCTGAAGTCTTTGAAACTTGGTAACATGAAGCACTGATTGGTTTGCCTGCAAAGTAGGACCAAATAGGCTTCTTCTTTTGACCTTCTTCTCTGCCAAGTGCTCCTTGAGGGGAAACCCTAGGTTTGCTAAACATAACCTTCTCCAGGTGAAGATGATAGAAATCTTTATGTTATTCAGGGATTCTTTTCCATCAAAGAAAATATTTGGATTTCATGTTTATGCATTTGTAGCTTAATAAAAGGTAAAGCTTTCAGCTTTCCCAGGTTTCATCCACCTCCTCCTAACCTTAAGAAACTGCAAAAAAAACCCCAAACAATTTAAAAAGCTGCTGTGGGAGAGGAAGTGGTTCCTAAACTTTAAAAAGAAGGGGATAGGAAGGACCAGAAGGAAAAACTATGACCTTTCCTAGTTCTGATTTCTGTTACATATGTTAAATGTATTGAAAATTTACTGTGAAGCTGAGGGGTCTGAAACAAACTGTGGCACAAAATGATGCAGTTCATACAGAAAGAAATATCTACCCTGCATAATCCAGTATCAGGTAATCAGTATGGGAATATTTCATACTGCCACTTAGGGGATAGAAATTCTTGACTGTTAAAATAATTGCTGAGTTTGTTCCTGCTGGCTCCTCTCAGTTCCCCTACAGTAATCTCTGCTCAAACACACTTGAGGCAGAGATTATACAGTAAGCTTTTTCCTTCTAAAGTCTAACACTGTAAATAACACAGTCCACCCTAATTAGCTTTTGTAAACATGCATCCAGCAGGCAAGGAAGGAAGAGAAATAACTAGTAAGCAACATAGCTATCCACTGCTTCAGGCACAACATTTGGAATTATTTGCCCGAATGATGTCATTACAATAATCCTGCACCGGATAAACTGCATTTTGGCCCTTTCCCCCATACTGTAACTGAATGACAAATCCTCCAGGTGACTCACTGGCAGCAGGATGCACACTCATGCACCAAGTCTGCTTTTGGATAGAGACACTCAGTGTGGACTTTCCAGCATGACATATCAAGCTGTGAAAATATTTCCAAGCAAATATTTGGATTTCCTGGTTGGTGATCAGCCCAGTGTTTCTCAGGCAGAAACATGCTTCCTCTGTCCATTTTTCCTCTTAGGAATTTCAGTTCTACATGACTGGTCCAAAACTGCTTATATATCAATCCTCTTAGTTTTCCCAATAAGGTAGTTGGGCATCAAACTGGGGGTTTAAACAGGGGCAATTCTCCTTCCCAAGTTTTTGAGTATTTGGTCTTGAGTGGAAAAACTGCACGTACATCCTCATTTATTGGCTCATAAACCCATTTCCACAATGCAAAATTTCTAAAATTGTTTTAGACATAGTAAACAATGAGAAATCAACTTTTCCAGTATCAAACTACCTCTAAGAAGAATACCCTCTTGTTCAGGGTGATACCTGAAGGTCTGATGTAACATTTCTCCCCTTCTGAAGTCAAGTCCATTTTTTCGAACAAATTTAACATAGCTCTTTTATAACTTCAAATGTTTTAATGGTCTCCTGATTTCAGAGCATTTAGCATTCTACAAGGTGGAACTGCTGCCCAAAGCACTTTGTTGGAGGAGAACCATCCTTGCCAAAGGCCTAAAAGGACTTGCAGTTTGTCCCTGGTTTGGTCAAACTGGAAATTCTCTGTATAGCCAAGAGCCCATCCCAAATAAACTGAACTGAGAAGAAGAATAGGGAGACAAAATCCAAGAGGTCAGTAAGAGAGTAGATATGTATAGGAAGGAAACACACTAATTTTGTGAGGGTTTAGAGAAAAAACTAATATTTTAATTGCTGTTTGGATCTTTCTTGGAGACCTTCCCTTTTTGTGGCAAAGAAAAAGGAAAAAATCTCAGCTTGCTCATTACTGAAACTGTCTTTGTTTCCAAAAGGAGATCCTTGAACCTAGTTTTCTAATGACTGGAAATACTGTTTTTTCTTAATTTTCAGATGTGTTAATAATTTAGTAAGGTTGTCATTCCAGTTTCTAAGGTAACTGCACTTCCATTTCCCTTATGATATCCCAGCTTGTCAGCTCTCTTGAGGCAGGACCCCATGATTCTGCCTCTCTTAATTGGCCCTCCAACTAAACCCCCCCTCCAACCCTTTGCAAGTCTCACCCTGAGTAGCTGCTGCTCTGACACTTTTCTCCAGCCTCTTCAGCTCTCCCAAGGTTATGAACTATTTACCAAGAGCAAAATAATTGATTAGGAAATGTGCCTCAAAACAACAGCCACTCAATGCACCTACTTGGTGGGCAACAGTCTCCCAACACTGTTAGGGCTCTGAAGCATTTGTCCTTGTTAGTCACAGTGAGTTATTTGAAGACATCTCTGTCCCCAGTCAGTATTGTTATTTTTAGAAATGGTTGAAGCTTCTTTTGGTTTGCCTTTGGGCCTTAGCAATTCATGTAGTAGCCCCCTTGGAGAATGAGCTTCAAATATTTTCCACTTGAAGCTGTTGCACAGTTGAAAACAGTATTAATTACCTCTTTACATCCTTTTCATTTTGAAGGAAACACCTCATGTCATATTTATCTGGGAACACAGCTACTGACAAAATCCTGAACTTCGTTAGGAAACATTTCTAACATTTATAAAGTTAATGCAATCTTCTTTAAATACTTCATAGCTTGAAAGCATCTGTCACAAGTCTTTTTTGGCTTCCTTCATCTTTTTAGTATCAACAGAGTCTGCCACACCCCCAAAGCCATCTGTGTATCTCATGTAAAACTTCTGCAAGGGCTTTTGTTTCTCTTGACCACCTACACCCCACAAATGGAAAGCATCAGTTTTATTTTTCTTTCTTAAATCCCCACAAACAACAGTCAAAAAGCCAATTTGGTCTCAGCCTGCAGAGCAGGGGTGCCCCCCAGAACCCCTGTGCCTAGAAATGGGGCAGGGTGTGCAGCTCTAAGGCATTGGTGGACTTGCATTAAAAGAAGTTTGTGAACAGGCTGCCACAGCAGGCAGGAGAGGGGGGCTCATGCCACTGGCCAGGACCAGAGCCATGAAAAAATCCCTCATGATGCTATTCCATGTTGCTCTTGTGGTATTTTAGCAGTGACAAAAGTAACTGAAGTAACCCTTCAAAAAGTAAAAGCTATAGTTGAAAAGTAAACCTATCATCTCCTTCATATGGTAGTTTACTTTCTCTCTGCTCGAGGTATAATCAAAAATTATTCATTTGTTTTTGCTGAATCTCAGTTTTACTCTACTGCAATTTATTTTTTATTCAGAAAATAATTCTGATCTGCATTGTCACTCAGAATTTGAACCAAGTCTTTCTCTGGGATTTTTAAAGGTTGAAAATCCACTTTCATTATAAACTTCTGTGGATTATTTCTGTATTTCAAGGACACATTCAGCAGCAATTCTACAGTTCTAAAATGCATAAAAAACTCTGTTTCTGGGAAGATCCCATAAAAATTTGCAAACTCCTGAAATTTAGTGACAGAGAGAACCAGAAGTATATTTGGGCCCATGGTTAAAATTCTGCTGAAGTCAGTGAGGTCTTTCCCACTAACCTCAGTAGCTCTTTTAATTGCAATTTTTATAGAAGGTTGAGGCAAATAAAAAATCGGATTTTTAACCATGTTTTTGTCAGTTCCATCGTTATTGACTCCAGATTTCAAATGGAGGGATTCAGTCAGGAAGAGGAGAGCTGAAATGATTTTAAAAAATTGTATGACTATAATCAAGACATTTATTCTCTGGTTCTTTGGGGTGAGAGATTAAGGCATGGTTTAGAACTGACTAGAATAAAGCCAAAATGACCCTCCAGTTTTTCCTCTTGTGTTCAGGCTATGAAGTCTTGCAGCATCACTGCTGCTCCAGAGCTGGTTCTCCCTGGAGCATGGCAGCTGCTCAGCAGAGAAGCAGCCACTAGAGAGCATGCCGAGACCAACTAAGCTCCCTGGGTGTGATCTAGATCAGGGCTGGAACCAGGTCTCCTGAGGCAGAAGCTGGTGCTCTGAAGCATCTTCATGACTGAGCACTCTAAGCAAAGACAAAAAGCCAACGCAACTGCAAATCTTGAAAAGAAAAATAAAAGAGCGTTGACCTCAACTTCAGTGTATTAAATGAAAGTAAGCATGAAACTGTCTCATGGTTTGTGCCTCTCATATGAAAATTATATATAAATGTCTCCAAATGTCTCCATGTATTTTGTCTCAATGGAAAGTCTTCAGTATGGAGTACATATAAATATTTATGTGTTCCTGGTAAACCTCTGAATATCATTGCTTTATGGTTATTTCTTCTGTGTAAAGCAGCCTCCACGGCTACAAGAGAAGAGATATAAATGGAAGAAGTAAGACAAGTTTAGTGTATTTAGAGAACAAGAGCAAAGCTAAATAATGAGTAAGTTACAAAAAAAATCAATCATTCTACACATGTTTACAATGGTAAAAGGAGAAAAGGAAGGTCTTTGGAATGGCATAAAGGGCTCTCAACATTTTATCTTTAGCTCTGTGATCATCTATTACTCAATACTGGGAAAATATCTTAAGTGAGTTGGGGTTTACAATTTATTTCCTGTTGGGGCAATGATTCGTACTATGAAACAGGAGAAATTGTACATTTGTCACATTATTCAAGGATGGAACAGAGTAGGAAGAAGAGAAAGAAATTTCCTTCACACTGTGAGAAGAGCTGTCTTTTCCAGCAGTGAGGCTACAGACTGTGTGATGCTGATATGCTGAGGTTTTCCATGGGCTAGAAACTTGGCATGTTTTATTCAGGGGAAAAAATATCTTCAAGGATGGCTCTGTTCTGAGCTTGGCACCAGGGAACTCCCACCAGTGGGCAACAGGACGGCCCCAAGTCTGTGTCTCATCAGAGCTGGTGCCTCCACAGCATGTCAGGATTTCATGGCACTGTTAAAACAAACAGCCTCAAGTAGAAAATGGAGTATGCAAAATGCAGAAATAAACAAAAAAGCTCAACCCAAAAACCCAACCCCTGACTTTCCCCCACTGCCCCACTAGAAATTGGCAAAATTGAACCCATGTAAAAATCCATAGCTCGTGGTAGAGAAAAGGGTGGATGTTCAAAGGAGAGCAAACTGTTGGCCTGGCAGTAGACACCTTTTGCCTTCTTATAAAAAAAATATGAAGGATATTTCAATAATCTTGCCTAGCAACTAATTTTCCCTCTGAACTCTCATCCATTTCAAATACCCATGTACCCTTTCTGTAAGTTACTGATTTTAAAATCTGTTTTCTCTTTTTTATAATGCCTCCTATTTCATTCCACAAGCTGGGGACCAGGTCACAGGAGTATGCTTTGCAAACTTCTTTATTTCCTTCACATGGCTCAACTTCTCCATTGTAGGAGCTTTTAGGTTATTCCCTAAATCACCAAGGCTCTCCAGCATCCACTCTAAAGAAAGAGAAATCAACTGGTTTGTGTGTATTTGTATTGAATGAAAAAGGTTGGAATTTGATCTACTTAAGGAATATTGAGACAGGATACAAGATTTTTATTGACAGGTACAATGAACTATATTTATGTTGACTATAATAAATTATAATCCAGTACAAAACAGTTTTAACCGTTAACCACAGTGCCATGGGCAGGACCTTCACAGGACCTGCCCAATTAAACAAAAGATAAAACTTAAGTACTCCCATGGTCTCATGCCACATCATGCTCTAGAAATCACTTCTAAAAATTTCACAAGGGATTGAATTTTTAAAGTGATTTTTTTTTAATGTGGTGTGTTATCTGCTGAGACAGGCAAATACTGGCTGCCTGGAAGAAGGGAGAGAACACTCTGAAACAAAGGAAGGCCAGACCTGTGGCTGTCAGAATTAAATGTGCATCCCTGGGAAGAAAATATATATCGAATTGTTGGTGCTATCCCACTTGCACACAGAACCATAGAACAGCTTGGGTTGTGAGAGGCTTTGAAGATCATCTAGTTCCAATGCCACTGACATGGGCAGGGAAACTTCAACTAAATCAGGGTGCTCAGAGCCCCATCCAACCTGACCTTGAACACTTCCAGGGATGGAGCATCTACTACCTCTCTGGGCAACCTGTGCCAGTGTTTCTTCAGCCTTTTCATAACAAAATTTCTTCCTTATATCTAGTCTACATATACTCTCTTTTGATTTAAAACCATTACCCCTTGTCCTGTCACTACAGCCCTTCTAAAAACTTTCATAGTGTACTGAAAGGATGCCACAAAGGCTCCCTTCTCTTCTCTAGGCTGAACAAACCCAGCTCTCTCAGCCTGTCCTCATAGGAGAGGTGATCCAGCCCTCTGACCATCTTTGGAGCCTTCCTCTGAGCATGGTCCAGGTCCTTCCTGTGCTGAGGCTCCAGAGCTGAAGGGCAGCATGGCAGATGGGCTCCTACCCGAGCAAAGCAGAGGGGCAGAATCCCCTCCCTCCCCTGCTGCCCATGGTGCTTTGGATGCAGCCCAGGAACACCTTTGGCTTTCTGGGATGCAAGTGCACATTGCTGGGTCATGTCCAGCCTCTCACCTACCAGGACCCCGAAGTTCTTCTCCTCAGGGCTCCTCTCAACCGCTGCATCCTCTTCCTTCTTTGACTAGAAATGTTTATTTTTCTTTGTATCCCTTGCCAAGTTCAGCTCTAGCTGCACCTTGGCCTTCCTGACCCCAACCCTACAACCAGACCATATCTCCATATTCTTCCCAGGATACGTGTCCCTTCTTCCACTGCCTGTGCGTTTCCTTCTTGCCCTTTAGTTTGACTAGCAGGTCTCAACTCAGCCACGATCTCTTGCCTTCCTTGCCCTATTTCTTACAACATGCACTTTTCTAACCAGACTGCAGGTTCAGCCAACTGGGGTTGGAGCCCACAGTGAGAGATGGCATTGTCCTGCAGAGCTGGATGCTGCAGCAGTGTCACTAGATGTGAATGACACAGGCTGTAGGTGCCGTGGGCTTGCTCATTACATCAGGCAGGATCTGCTGTAAATCCCAAGAGCAGCGTTGCCATAGTGAGAGTGCAGTGTGGTGCTTTGGATGGTGGAGATGACATCCTGAGTAGCAGGCTGGCACTGCCATACAAGGAGACAATGGATTAGAACCTCACTGTCACAAACATTTAGGAGAGCCCAAACGCGTCATATGAAAGCAGCCATTTGAGCTTTGCCTATTGAAGTAAGATTTGCAAGACCAGGAAGGGTCTTGCACTGATGAGGTGGCAGGTGTCATTTTCTGCCACCCCATCAGTGAGAGTCTTGGTGGGCACGTTATGGGCCAGGTATTGCTAAGATCCCAACCAGTATGTTTGCAGGAGCATCCCAGGGACCAGGCAGGGAGGATATCGACTATGTTTGGTCCTTTGGAATTATAGATATAACAGAGTTTGATTTTGAATGAATTATTGTACTTCATGTTCACTTGACATTGTGTTTTACTTTGAGATAAGTGTGTTTTACGAAAGTAATGAAAAGTCTCCATAGCATAAACATAAACATAAACAAAAATACTTCTCTCCCTAAGTAAACTAAAGACTATTTTATATGTAGTAAACCAACTAAAAATTTCAGGTTTTGTTTCTTTACATTAATAGTTAAAAAAAAATAATTGTGGGGGGAGGAAAAGTATCTAAAGGGTTTGTTTTAATTCTTACTTTTTTCTTTCTTTTAATTATTCTTAATAAACTTTATACTTTCTTGAAGTTTTGAGCCTGCTTTATCTTTCTGCTAATCCTATCTCACAATAAAAAATAAGTACACTTGTAATTAACCAACACTAAAACCCACCACACATTGGCAAACATAAACAAAAAAGGGGAAGAGGCCTCAAAAAAAAAGAAAAAAAGAAATCCTCATATCCCAAGAAGTCTGCATTGGAGGCATGAAAAAAAGCACAAGAATACTTTATAAAGCATCCCATTTGGATTGGATTCAGTCTTGTGAAACCAAGGTTGAAGGAAAAGAGCAAGCAGCTTATAATTTTTTAACTTTTATGCTTCCAGTGGGAACACCACAATTACCGCAACACTAATCTCCAGTAAAGAATGAAGGAGAGATGTGAATTGCATGTTGTTCCCCACTTCACTTATTCCCGGAGAGATCATCTTTTACCTTACAGGATTTAGCTGTCATTAGAAGAATGAGATTAAAGAAAAGTAAAGAAAATGAAAAAGCTTTACTCTGTAGAGGATTGTGTGAGTGAACTTGTGCTTGAAAGAGAGGACGAGACTAGAGAGTGCACAAGAGGTTCTCCAACATGAAAAGGTAGGAGTATAAGTGTATGTGAATGTGTGTGTCATTGAGAGAGTGAGGAAGCTAGAAAAGCAGGAAAAGATCAGGAAAATATAAAAATATTCACAGTTACAAATTTTAAAGCTGCTACCCTTGCAAGATTGGTTGAAGGTTTGAAAGATTCACTGAGTCCAACTGTTTGCTGCTTTTTTTCTGCCAGCTGTTCAGATACAATGGAACTGAAAATCTAAAAAAGCAACATTTGAGAAAGAGGATTTGTAAAAAGTGATGATGGGGAATTTTGTGGAAATCATTTGGTTGGTTTTTGATAGAAATTGTTGCCTACGCACTAACAGTGTGAATTTTGGTATGTTTGTCCTGTCTTCATTTTGGATTGTGTCAACCTGAATTGACACATTTGGCTCATCATACTGAATTGAAATATTCTGTGTCAACTCAGTATTAACCGGCAGCCCTCTGGACATCCACCTTCATGCAAGTTGAAGGTCACTGCCTCTCATCCTGGATTTGTACTGTAGGTCAGAGTCTTGGCCTGAATGAAAGTCAGAATACACTAAAGTACACTGGCCTGTTTTGTTTGAACCCTGGGGCAGTAAGATTATAGCATATCCTGGAACAGTTGTCCATCTGGAAAATCAAATACACAGGAGAGATTAGGGCCCTGAAGCATTCAAACTAAAACTCCCGTGAGGCTCTCCAGCTGTCAAGGAAGCTGATAAATGTTGGACCATGCTGGAACAACATGTTTTGACATTTCCAAAGCATATTTTAATGGCATATTCTTTAATACACACACACACACATGAATCTATTAATTATTGCTGGCTCAATTGAAGCTGAAAACAAATGTGTAATAATTTAAATATATATTTTATCCAGTTCTAGTTGTGCTGGATGACATTAAATGTGATATAATTTTATAATTTACACTGCTTGTGTATATTTTGGTAATTTCCAGACAGACCTAAATTAGCTGAAAGAGGGGGTTGAGAGGAACATATGAAGTTCAACAAAGACAAATGCAAGGTCTTGCACCTGGGAAAGCATAATACAGGATTGCAGCACGGGCTGGAATCTGCCTGAATGGGGAGCAGCTTTGTGGAAAAGGCCCTGGAGATCCCAGTGGGCAAGTTCAGAATGAGTGACCAGTGTGAAGCTGGGGCAGAGAAAGCCAGCAGGAGGCTGGGCTGCATCGACCAGGACATCCCCAGCAGAGACTGGGAACTCATCATCCCACTCCACTGAGGCAGCAGAATGGAATTCTAGGGCCAGGAATGTCCCTATGAAACACTATGAATGCAAGGCCTGGAATACTTGTGTTCAGGTTCAGTCCTTGCTATACAAAAAGGATGTGGACTGGCTGGACAGAGCCCAAAGGGCAGCCACAAAGGTGAGCAAAGGAGGGGGAAGCCTGACATGTGAGAAAAGGCTGAGAGAACTGGGCGTGTTCAGCCTTGAGAAAAGAAGGCCTGGGGGAGACAGCTTTACCATGTTCCAGTATTTAAAGGATGGCAGCAAAGGTCAGACTCCTCTTTTACAAGGAGTCTTATGGAAAAGATGAGGGGTGATGGGTACAAGTAACTCCTTGGGAGATTCTAATTGGACATATGATGAAAAATTGATGAGAATAATCTCCCCAAGGAAGTGGTGGATTCCCTGACATTGTACACCTTTAGAGTTCATCTGGACAGGGTGCTGGACCATCTTGTTTAGCCTGTGCTTTTGTCAAAAAAGGCTGGACCAGATGGTCCTGGAGGTCCCTTCCAACCTGGTATTCTATGAATCTGTTATTATATGAACTGTGGCTATCAAAAGTGAGTGTGTGCAGGAGTTCTGGTGACACTGGAGAGCAATATTTGTTGATGAGAGCAATTCAGGAGAAAACCTCTGCCTTCTGCTCACCCTCTGGGAAGGACTTTACAAAAGAGTTGTACTTACAAAGAAGAAGAAGAAAATGGCATTAACTAGAAATGCAATATAGCCCTTGAAACTAGGTTTTGTTTCACTACCAGTTTTTCATTGCTATGAACTTTTACCAGCCAGGCAAAATCACAAGAGAAGTCTATAATCTTCCATAAATCTTTAATTAATGCTGAATAGGTAGGCTCAGATGCTTCTGAGCAGTTTCTAAGCAAACTAGAATATTACAGTCTACTGGTTCAGAAGTCCCATGAAAATATATCATATTGATCTATCTAGATGTTCAATAATTCAGCATGAATTCTTCCATCTTCCATCATTGCTATTGCTTTACTCTTAACCTGGTTGCATTGTGGTGTTTCAAATCTGACAGTGTGATTAGGAAGTAGGAGTATATACACATTGGAGCTGATATTTTCTTATACCTCTCCTTTCATTTAGTCTCTGCTTTAATTAAATTGTAAACCTGACTCAAAATCTTTCCAAATATATCTTCTACAGAAGAAAGTGAGCTGTTTCTGTGTGATAGTTTTATTGCTACTTTTATTTCAATTGTTCCAAGCAGAGATATCATCTGTGCAGATGTTTTATCTTCTAGGAGGCACATTGGCTCTGATTGTCCAATCAGCAAAATTTCATGTGCAAAGCAAGCAAAGGTCCAAAGAAAAGGTGATGATAAACTAGGTTTCATCTTCCTTATACCATGGCATGAAATGACTTTGATGGTAACTGACCTTGGCTTATGACACATGCTCATTGCTGAGGAAAAACAAGATGATGTAACGAAATCAAATTCTGGCTTGGCCTGGCTTGACATCCATACATTTGTCACATCCCCTGGCTTCTCCTGGCAAACTGAGGCATCTCCCTTTGGCAGACCTGGCTATACCAGAGCTTGCTGTTGGGGCTTCTGTTGCAGCTAATAAAGACGGAGTCAACATTGTCAATGGGATTAAGGAATCAATTCATCTGATCTCAGTTTACATCTACTTTCAGATTAGATTAATGTATTTTTTTAGACTTTTTTTTTAACTGAAAACGGGCTGCCCGTTGATTGTAAAGGGTAATTAGAGTGAGGACCTGCTCAGAGGTTCATGTTGGTATTTTGTGACAGATTTTATGAGACAAATCCTACCCCAAATATAAGATCTTATAAGTGGGTAGCATAGCTAGCAATGGAAACAATTGAGTAATAGTCAAGGCCTCCTCACTCTCCTCCACATGTCCATTTTTATTAACCAGCCACCAAAACACAGTATTTCCTAACTGGCCAACAACTCAAACTTCAAGAATCTGTTGGCATGGTCCACTATTGGCCGGTTTAACTCTCCACTCCAGGATTGCTTTCTGGAAACAAAAATGAGCTATCAAAGATGGAACAGGAATCAATAGCAAACAGCATGGTTGCATGTAACCTCTCTCTCAGCTATACACACAGACAGTAACAAATAAATATTTCCTCACTAATTCTCTTTGTAATGACAACAACAATAACAAATCTAACATAAAGCATACCTCCTACCTTTTTCAATAACACATCAAATCATCCAGTTTTACTGATATTTCAGTGATGTCAAGACAAAGTAAAATGCTTGTTTGAAAACAAGAAAATCGAACAGCACATCAAACAGAATTAGAATACTCCAATCCACACACTTTCATCACAGTCAATACAGCACACACTGTGAATGTATTAAGAAAGCCAGATGCATTGATTGTTGTCGGTCTGACAAAGAAGCTTCTTATTGTTGACATTGAAGTAAATAACAGATACTCTAAAATAGATTGTAATTATTAGGAAATTAATTTTGAGCTTCCTGTTCCAAAATATTGCTAACTACATCTTAACATGTGCTACTTTGCATTATTATTTTAAAAGTGACCTGAGGTGAAATATCAAGCTAAAGGTCCAAACTTAGAATACCAAACCTTTGACTTTAGTAAAATAGTGGTAAATAACCACTTTTTGTCTTACCTTTTGAAGTCAATTTATGATGATAACAAAATGCAATAACACCTGGTAGATGCACACAGACATCACAGTTATGCAATTATGGAGACAAAGATTTGTGAACCTTCCTAAGACTTTCTACATCCTTGTAGTGTTTTGATCAAGCTGTTTTCTGGAATTCCCTGAGTGCCTCTTCAGTAAACATATTGCCCATGCTGGCACAGGGGCAAAACCAGAGTCAATGCTTGTTTGTTGAAATGCACAGATACCTGTTAGATAGTCTTAAGTGGTCAGAGGTTCTATGGTTGATGGCTGATTAGGGCAGGGGGGGAGAAAATGGGGAAGCAGTACTGATCCATCATGATTTTCTTTCACTGTTGTCAGCCACAACAATTATATTATTTCAATTCTATTATGATAGAATAATCATGAACTCATGGAATATCAGATGGGATATCAGGTGGGAAGGGAACCTCAGCAAGTGCCAGGACAAGAGGAGACATCCTCAGCTTATGCCAGGGGAAGTTTAGATTGGATTTTAGGAACAACTACTTCACATAAAGGGTTGTCAAGCATTGAAACGGGTTGCCTAAAGAAGTGGTTGGGTCACCATTCCTGGAGATGTTTAAAAGATATGTAGATGTGACACCTGGGGAAATGATTTAGTGGTGGATTGGCAGTGGTGGGTTAATGGTTGAACTTAACAATTTTGCATGTCTTTTCCAATCGAAAAAAATTCTAAGATTTAAAACAGAATGAAAAAAAAAAAAAAAAAGCCAACAAAGAAGATTGCAACACATTGATTTCTTATAGTTCTCTCCCAGAACTGTGGATCCACCTCCAGAAAAAATAGAAAAAAATGTATGTGAGTTTATTGCCTAAACATTTGCCCACAGCCATTGCATCACCAGTTCCAAGGGAAAGAAAATCAGAAACGAAAAAGTAGCAATGTCAACATATCTCAGAACCTACTAGAAAGATGATAGATAATACCATCCCTTTAAGAAAGACTTAGAGGATATGAAAGTGGAGGATAACATCTGGGAAAAAAATATTACAATTTGACCTAAATTCCTTTTTCTCATCCCCAGTAATGCATATTACTGACTCCTGTGAAAAAAGTGGTTTCCTAACCTGTAGCAAAGAAACAGGTTTCTGCAATGTACCCACTCATATCACAGAACTGCAGAATCACAGGATAGTTGGGGTTCAAAGAGACCTCCAGAGGTCATCTGGCCCAATAGCCCTGCTCAAGCGTGGTCATCTAAGGCTGATTGTTCAAGACCATGTCTAGATGGCTTTGGAATACCTCCAAAGACTGACAGTCCACAATAGCTCTGGACAGCCTGTGCCAGTGCCCAGTTGGCTTCAAAACAATAAGGTGTGGTCAGATGGAACCTCCTGTATTTCATTTTGTGCCCATTTTGTGCCTCTGGTTCTGCCACTGGGTATCACTGAAAAGAGCCTGCCTCTGTCTTCTTTACATCCTCCCTTCAGATTTTTATATAAATTTGTTATATATTACCTATATTTATATTAATATTATTTGTATTGTATTACATACATTATATAGATTTATTGTGTATTTATGTTCCTTTGAGCCTTCTCTTCTCTGGGCTGAACCATCCCAGCTCCCCCAGGTTTTCCTCATAAGAGAGATGCTCCAGTTCCTCCATCAGTCTCTTTGGATACCCTTCATGATGCTCGTGTCCCTCCTGAGACATGCACAGTCCTCCAAGGGTCCTCTCACCAGTGCAGAGCAGAGAGGAAGGATCACCTCCCTTGAGCTGCTGGCAATACTTTGCCTAAGGAATCTGAGGAGTCCATTGGTGCTGCAAGGACATGCTTGGCTCATGTTCACCTTGGTGTCCACCAGGAACCACAGATATTTTTCTGCAAAGCTGCTTTATAGCTGGGCAATCCCCAGCATATATTGGTGCATGAGGTTCCTCCCCAGATGCAGGATTTATGTTTTCCCTTTGTTAAACTTCATGAGGTTCCTGTCTGCCCGTTTCTCCAGCTTGTATATGTGTAAATCCATATATATATATGAATCCTTATCTTTTCCAGACAACATCCTTAGGAGTATGCTACAAGCTGCAAGTTTTAACCTTTAAAGCATCTCTCTTTCATATTTCAGACACTCAGTTACTTCATAACATGGGAATAACTGGTCATATTTATAGATGAACTCTGAATGGCAGTAGGCAAATTATGAATGGGCAAGTGCTCAGACAACATGGCCATTGACATTCTTTTCATTATGGTGGTGTTGATTCTCTTATTTAATCTCATGGAAGAACACAAATATTTAGTGTGAAAATCAAAGCCTGACAAGTTAAGGGCTTTGTAAACCCACCAAGTTTTCTGGCAATTGGTTGTTGATTCAAAACTTGCTTTCTATGTGTATAAGGAGTGGAAAAAACCCTGTGTTTCTGTTATGTCACTTTTCTGCAAATACAAGGAATGCTAGTAATGAAAATCCATGCTGAAAATGGTTAACATCTACAAGGACAGCACTTTTTCTAAGAAAAAAACTTTTGTTGATTTGACTGAGACCACAAATCACAAAATTATTTAGTGTGGATGAGAACTCAGGAGGTCACTGAGGCTGTCCCTGCTTTCAATAGGAGGTTGAACCAAAGTTAGTTTGGGCTGAGGTTTCATTAAACCTCAGAGCCTCAAAGGACAAAGCTCACGTTCTTGTCCAGCTGAGGTTTGAACACCTCCAAGGATGGAGTTTCACAGCTTCTCTGGGTTGCTATCCCAGTGTCGAACATTGTTTTGATTTGAAGACTTCAAACCAAGACAAACATCATCATTGTGGGATTTTTTTCTTACAAAAGCAAATTTTCCCGTACTGTACCTCATGCCCATTGCTTCCTTTTTTTTCCAAATTTACAAAAATTAAAGCTATGTTAGTTTATACAAATAAACTGACCATGAGCCAACTTTCTTGACTATTACCTATCTGAAGAAATCTGGTGAAAAATAGCCCTTTTCACCACTCAAATATTAATCTTACATAAAATGGGATATAAATGCATATTCAGATGTTTTGCATTTTTCTTTTCTATCTATATCCTATATAGCAACTTTTTAGAAGTTAAAGCAATTTCTACAGTAAAAATCAATTACTTGCCTTGAAGAATTCAGCTTCCATAATTAAAAGCAATTGCTAATCTTAATGAATGTATCCAGCATGTCCAAAAAGTAGCAACTTACTGAATTTCTTCATGGGCCTGACCAATCCAATGATTCTGCACAGCAATTTCACTGAAATTATTTAAGGCCGAATGGCAGATTATGATCTATTGCTCTGTTATTTATTTAGGTCTCTCAATTTTGTAGGCAAATTTTTTGGATCATAAAAATATAACTCTCCTCCAACACTTTAAAAACTCACTTGGCCTTCAAGTTTTTGTATGTTGTTTACCAAATTTGATGCACTTTTTCTTCTTTTCTGGTGATGCTTTGTATTCAAATCTCTACTTGTTCAGTTGCAGACAAGGGGTTTAAATGAAGCAGGACCAACTATGTTAGACAGATGGTCATTTAAGAGGCATTTTGAAAAGCTTATTTTGAAAAAATATGTAATGGCCTATATGAATAATTTTCCTCCCTGGAATATACTTAACATTAAAGAATAAATCTCAACTGTATTGAAGATCTCATGAAAGGAGTGAAAGAAATATTAGAAACTATAGGCTTAAAACATGAGGTAACAGAAAATAAACAATGAGACAAGAAAATGAGGTACAGTTTCTGAAAAGGAAAAGTAGAAGAGATCTGAAGAGTGGTCCCTATGTAGCTACTGGTAGCTGGAAGCAATTTTATGCAACTTCTCTGTAAATTGTTTTCCTTCATGTTTTCATCTTGCATTTTCCATAAACTGGTCACATACTTTTGCTACTTTCAACTGATTTGTTTATCTTTCTTCCTTCGTTCATTTGAAGATGCAACAATGGATTCATAAGGAGATGTTGATTTAAGGTCTGTCACAGGAATGCTCATCTCTGTGAACCAGGAAATAATCAAGTGGATGACCAAGAAAATAAATTTCCCCACCAGCATTTCTGTGCAGTACAAGTTATTTGATGCATTTTTCTGATATATGCATTTTCTATTTGTCTATGGACACCCACATTCTTATCCGGCAGAACCCAGCCATATTTATACAATGAGAGGAAAAACAGATCACCAATGCCATATTTTTTTTTGTAATTTACCACCTTATTTTAATTTTAAAAATCTATAAATTTTCACATATAAAGCAAGTCCCATAGTTCCATAATTCATCTGTATATAAACTTTATAAAAAGTCCTATTTTAGATTTCTTACTTTTAGTAGACTTACTTTAAAAGAAAAAAGGAGAAGTAGAGCCTGGGAGAAGTAAGTCTCTGAAAGCAGGATTTTCATTGATCTAGAAAAGTCATGAGCAAATATTTTCATGAACTTGAGATATTTAAGTGACACATTTTTATAGGTTGCCATTACCATCTCAAATGGATTCCTGATTTTTCTCATTAGGCATTCTTAGTAGGCAAAAAACTTCTGCAAAGAAGAACTGCCGTGCTCTAACCTCTTTTGTCACACTTATTGCCAAGGACAAATTGGCACTTAGCCATCCACTGGCTGTGGAAAACACTTAATGGAAAGATACCAAACTAATTTTCTTTTACAGAGAGCACTTCCTGCAACCAATTTATTTTATTTTGCTGCCCATAATAATAATTACTCATTTCTTAAACAATCTCCTTTTTAACAAGACCATTTGAGTAAGAAATATTACACTGAATTGTTACATCACAGAAATAGATATGATGCCATAAAATAAAGATGACAGACAGCAGACAATTCCAAAATGCACACACCCATAATAAAACCACACACTATATAGCTGAGAAAAGGTAATTGAAATGCAACATCCATGCCTATCATTAATTACCCAAAATAACTTTGAGTACTGATATCACTAAGCATATACACAGGATGACATTAGCTGTGGACATAATACCTGCTAGTTCAAGGCTTTACCAGATACTTTCACCATCATTTACAGAAAACTAACAATTCATTACTGTTGGCTGTTCTTTCAGATTAAATGTCTCTTATTACATTAAAAGTCTTCCTCACTTAGACTGGGGTGTTACAATCACCAGTCGACAGGGCAGTAAAGCCAGGGTGGTATTGTAGTGCCACAGGGTATTCTAAGGGACCCTTGTTTCATATATATATATATATATATATATATATATATATAAATGTAGGCCAACCCCCCTTCCCACAAATCTCAGTATGATGCAGGCATCTTTTTGCTACCAATCTAAATTTATGTTTCAGGACTTTGAACCTGAGTCCAAAAGAGAAGGAAATCTCTGATCTTGCTCCTACAACTTCTACACAAAGGATGATTGAACCGAGACTTGGAGAACCACAATTAATCAACTGTGAAGAAATCCAATGAGTGAGTTTGGGTCCACAGGCTACACAATTTGGGAACTGATTGCTGTAACACTGTGTTCAATTCCCATTTAATATACAAGATTATTATTCAAATATTTATCTGTAATATAGCAAGCATAAAGCCTCTGCTTTTCTTCAGCACTTTGAATGCATACACTAGTTAATGAACTCAGCAGCATCTGCTGCAGTAGGTGTTATTTTGTACATTTTATGGAGGGGAATCAAAATGTGTCATGGTCTTCATCCTGAATTTTGTGTTGCTCTGGCAACACAATGGGACTCCAATTTAACCACCTGACTCAGTCAGTCTTGTGCCTTGTGGGTAGGATGCAAGACACAAGTGAAATTTTCTCACCAGAGTGCAGGGGCTGAATCAGTCTCAAAACTGGAAATTTGTCTTTACTCTTTTGGGCTCATGATTTCCCAATTAGGCCTCAAACCACATCCACTTCACTTTATTTACCTCCTGTGGATTTTAACCTAATAGGACAGTGGTAAACTTTTGTAAAACAGCACTCAGTACTGTACAGGACATGATTGTTTCCAGTCTAGTCTCTCCTTCCCCAAGTCCACAAAAACCCTAACAAGAATGTGTGATGCTGCGGCTGGCCACTGAGCAATGCTGGAGCACAGGATGGACTGTCTGTTCTGAAAGAGCAAACTCCTGTGAATGAAACTTCCTGCTGTCTTATTCCTGTGAAAACAAAAATGTTATAGATGAGTAATGCTGTGGCTCTCTCAATTAAGGGATGAATATTATGTGTACATTAAGAGAAGCTTTATTGATGTATAGTTATGTTATTGTGATTTGTTGTTTGAACATCCTCTGTTCTCTCCATAGTCCCCTTTCCCCCCTGTATGGTTGCCAAGGGACGGCCTTGATAGCCAGACAGGTGGAGGGAGGGCCTGTGCCCTCCTGTGTGTGGTACAGCTACACAGGAGGTGTACCTGTGCCTTTTGCATGAGGCATTTGGGAGGAGGGCAGGCTCCTTACTAGGAGGCAACTCCTGACCTCCAATCAAGTTGCAAGAAAGCAATCTCCACCAGCGGACGGCAAAGAAAAGTTGACTGGCAGACTTTGGGAGGGGCTAGGGTTACCTGATGCAACACCAAAGGTATAAAAGTTTAGTTCCATGCTCCCAGCGCTGTAATTTTTCCTTATTCAGTCCTTTGTTGCATTTTGTTAACGTTTAATAAACCTTTGATATTTTTAAAAGTGGGCGTTGTTTCTCACAAAAAACAAACTGCTGACATATATCCCACTAACCAGTCTGAGTTTGTCTGCTAAAGCTTAGTGTCATCTTCCAAGAAACATCTGTGTTAATAAATTTCTGTGAAATGTTAAAGTTTTGTTTCTATACCATATTATTTTTGCATGTGTAGGTGCACCTAAAGTCCTAATAACACTGGTGAAACTCATATTTTAAAGCTTGGATGTAGTAAAAACCTCATAAAACAAAGAACTTCACTTGACTGGTTCAACTGGTTCAACTTTACTGCTCGCTATCTTTCTAGTGCCATGTATTTGAATTCTGAAGTGATTGTTGTATGACAGCAGTGCCTGCAAAGTCCCATATTCTCAAATGCATGACCATGCTGCTGCTCCACAGAACCAAAAGCCATTAAAAATTTCTGTTCCAAGACACTTACAAAAGGTAAAATAAGCCAACCAGAATTTGCTCACTTGCTCTCCCCACTGGTCGAGGTCTGCTCATCCACACTTCTACTTACATTTTGTGTTCCTTAAGAATGATGTATTTGTGATTTGTGCCTGAGAAACGTTTTACTTAAGGGACTCCAGAGCAAAAAACCATCTCCTAGGCTTTTTGATAGTACAATTATCATTATTAGAGCCAAGAAAAGTATGTTTTTGCTCCCTCAGAATCACCCTCAGGTGAACATCATCTCTTACACTTGCTTTTTCTGCCATGGGGCCCATTTGATGCTCAGGCAGAGTTAGAGAATAGACACTGTTCAAGTCATGACTGGCACAGGATATTGATTTTTTTTCCCCCTTCTTTGTGTGGACTATGGACATTACCGAAGGAACGGGGCTCTTACAATTTACTCCCCTTTTGAAATCTCTGTGAGCACCTTTGCATGTGCCATGGTTTGACACCAACCAGCAGCCAAGCCCCAGGCAGCCACACACTTACTCCCCCACCAGTGAGATCAGGGAGAAAATCAGAAAGGAAAAAGACAGAAAATTTGTGGGTTGAGATAAAAAAAGTTTAATAGGGAAAGATAAAGCTGCTCACAGAAGCAAATCAAAACAAGGAATGTATTCCCTGCTTTCCATGGGCAGGCAGATGTTGCCATCTCCAGGACACAGAGCTCCATCATGTGTGACTTGGGAAGACAAATATCATGACTCCAAATGTACCCCCCTCTTCTTCATTCTTCCCCTCATTTTGTATCCTGAGCATGACGTCATGTGGCATTGAACATCCCTTTGGTCAGTTTGGGTCACCTGTCCTGGCTGTGTCTCCCCCCAACATCCCAAGCACTTCCAGCCTCCTCACCAGCATGGCAGCATGAACAGCAGAAAAGGCCTTGGCTCTAAACCCTGTTCTATTTTCATCACTGTGTTCAGCACAAATCCAAAATATAGTCCCACACCAGCCACTGTGTAGGAAATTGACTACACCAGCCAAAACCAGCACAGCAGGCTGTGCACCACAGCTAAGTCTTAGCATCTGAATGACTTGATTTCCCAAAATATCCTTCCACCTTGTAACCTGAACGTAAAGCTTAACCTGCCACAAAAACTACAAGTTTGACACAATATTTTCAGCTTTTGAACTGTTTCTAATAAGTTAATATAAATTTGACACAAAATGGAATAAGGAACTCCTTCCATGGAGATTGCCAAGGTTTGGCGTTCCTGCTCTCATTCTGTGTTGAAAGAACCACAAAAGATGCAATTGACAGTCTCTTTCTGAAGGGCAATTTATTATGGAAAAGAAACAGGGAAATTATTGCAATTAGTATTTCAAATCAGCATGCCAAAGTGAGTAGTCACACAAACGAACACAGAGACAGCAAGGCATTTAGTCATGTACTCGTATGTCAGTTTTACAAAAATTGTAGAGTAAATGGAGCTTCCTAATAAAATTGGGCTGAGTATTTATTATTTTTTTTTTAAAAATCCCACTGGATGGGAAATCATTTGCTGTAAGTGCTATTACTGTTAATTAGAGAAAGAAGACAGTTAATTTCATGCATATTTTATTTGAAATTCACTCCATCCATGAAATAATTTCACATAACAGTAGGTGGAATACAAACAGGCTAAACTGACATTATATGCATGGTGAAGACCAATAAACAAGAAGGTTTGTAAAAATAATACTTTGACAGTGTAATAGAAGTCGTCTTGCTCCAATTCAAGTGGAAACACATGTAATCTAGGCTGTTTTAGTGAATCTGAAGGCCTAGTCCTCATGATAAATACACACAGCATGTTGGGCACTGCAGTTCTTTCTATTAATTTTGTAATGAAAGTAAAACCAAGGAAACCACTCTGCCCTCAGTGCTTGTGTGCAGTAAACCCTGCCTACGTGTCAAGAAAGATGTTACTGCAGCAGAACAAGGTTAATGCTTTCACATCAGACAGCTGTAGTAAACCACCAGCCTATTTCAAGAGTACCTGACTCTTTTCTGAGCTGTAGTAACCCATCTGCCTATTTAAAGAGTACCTGATTCTATTCTCTGTAATAAGCAGGTGCAGTAAGAAGAAAAGACCCACTTATTATCTGTGCCAGAAATACATTCTTCCAGATCTCATGTGAGCATGGTTCAGGCAATATCTGTGCAAAACCTGTAGCATGCAATGTTTTGGGTTGTCAGCCATGAAAGTCATATTCTGAATTGATTGTGGAGATCAGCTGTGGAAGAAAAGCTCATTCAGCCTTGAGGATTGCAGCTCTAAAGAAGGCAGTGAATTATAACTCTCAGTTCTGAAATCTTGAAGGCAGATGATAGTGTAGTTTATCACCTGGCTGTTTATCTCTTTCCCCTTTTTCAACTTGCCTCTGCAGGGATGTACATGTAAAACATTTATAAATATTTTGAGATTCCTGATAACCCTGCTCTGACACTATCCTATTTTTTAATATAAATGTCCTTGCCTCTAGAAATTATTGCCTGAAGCTACATGACTCAAAATGCTGCATAACAATTCAAGCAAGCCTATATTGCAAACAACATATATGTTCAGAGCTATTACCAAGCAGACCCTTAATTTCTTTAGAATTCATTTTTTGCTCTGAAAGGGAGATCAGACAGACACAACATACATGTTCAAGGTGCCTTCTAAACCTTGTGTCATTGCTGTGAACTCTCTATTCCATTTTAGCCATTTCTTCAGATCAGTAACTTTGCCTTCTTTCCTCAAGGCCATGATGGATTGATTGCACTATAGTTCACATAAACTGGAGATATAATCCATACCCAAAACTTTGTATGTCTTATACCCAGAAGGTGTTTGACTACATATTAATGAACCTTTATATACACTTACTTCTGTGTCCAGCTAAAACACATCAGTGTAATGAAAGAAGAGAGTTTAAAGGGGGACTTTGAAGAGAGAAAACCAGCAGACTGGTGCACGAAGAGAAAAGGCTGATAGAGCAGCAGGCATGCTACACAGCCACAGAGATGCAATTGGTTAGGAAATTTGCTAAAAGTATGCTAGGCTGCCCAAGAAAAGAAAATATAAAGATTTCTCCAAGAAACAGAGACAAAGGGGAAAAGGGGGGAGGGGGGAAGTGAACAATAATATCTGGTGACAAGCTGAAGGAAAACAGATATTGTTGATGCTTTCAAAAATGGCAACCCTGAATGATGGTGCAGAATTTCAGAAAAGTTACAAAAGGAGGAAAATTAATACATGCATGCTGATTTGTTTTTTATTCAGCACTTAAGAGAGTTGTGCAGAGAGGAAAGTCAGGAAAGGGATGGGCATGAGAACATGGGTGAGAGATGATTGACAAAAGTGTAATGATTGTTCAAAAAATTCAAACAACAGACTAAAGTTGGTTTATATCAGAGTACCCAATAATGTGAGTTTTGGAAGGATGGAACAACTATTTCTTCTCTTGTCATCTTCACTAATATCCTGGAAATGCCACCTGAGTGACTGAGAATCCATCTCTGCACAGAAAAATGTCAAAAGAACAAGTACTGGAGAAAAAAGAGGCTGAGAACAGAAGTGATGATTGTCCCAAGATGTGGTTTAGGATGGAGCAGACACAGCAATAATTTGAGTAATGCCAAAGAATTTAAATAGGAAGATATAAGTTAGAAATAATATTCTATTACTCATTAAATATCTATTTCAGAAGTCTAGGAGTGAAAAATGAGTATTACATCTTAATTCTGCTTTTCTCTTTACATAGTTGAGCAATCACACAATACTGGTTCCAATTCAGGTGTCCCTCTCTCCGTTCACAAAATAAAGGCAGAACATATGGCAACCTGATTCATTTAGTTCTGTACAATTAAAATAAAGGCATTAGAGACAATCAGACTTGTACATCTGACCAAATTGGCAAAGTAGTTTCAGATACTTGGGAGTGTGGAATTTCTTTTTTTGTTGATGTTTCAGTTTTTTGTTTCTTTGTTTGTTAGTTGGTTGGTTAGTTTCTAATTTTTAACTGCTACACTCCTAGTTCTGGGAGCTTGTGTTAGGCTGGTTTCACTATGACTGTCCTAAAACAAATAATATGGGTTTTACATTTCCCACTAATACTTAAAAACCTTAAAATTAGGTGTCAGCTGATAAAAAAGTCCTTCCACTAACTCTGAGGTGTGAATGAGTGTGAATTTTAAAATGCCAGCTGGATTTATGTCTTATGTCTGATCAAATTATTACTTCAACATGTAAATCTCATATGGGATGGAAACTTAGATTACTTTGTCTACAGATTCGTCAACTTTAATTATAATTGTGTGATAAGTAGAAAGGATAGAAAAAAACAGCAAATGATCGAAAGACAAAAGAAAATCAGAATAACATCTCTTTAATTGAAAAGAAACTCTTCATTATTGTTGCTACATCCAGAAGCAGCTTAATTTAGAAAACAACTATTTCAGAACAGTCTTCTCTGCACAGCAGATTATGTTTTGCAGGACCTCAAAGGAATTATGGTATTATCTCAGTATTCTGATTACAAGAACTTTTTCAGCATAGAAATGATCAATGTATTGAAAAGAACAACAGAAGAACATGTGTCTGCTTTCCAATCAGTTACTGTAGAAGCTTATTAAGAAAAAAAAACCTGAGGGAATACGTGAGTTGCTCATGTCTTTATGAACCTTTGGTAATGATGATGAAAATAAAGAGGGAACATCTTACAAAGCTGTGAAACACCAGAATCAATATTTCTGACTTTAAGAAAAACAATAATACTGAAAACCGAATTTATAAGTAAAGTTAGAGAATTTCATTATGAAATTGTTAAAGGGCATGGAACTACATAGTGCTTTTTCAGTTTATTTTTTCAAAATATAATTGTATTTTTCAAGGAAATGTGTATATTTCTGCCCAGACAAGTGCAATTCAGAAAAGGGGATTTATCAATATTTACTACAACTTTTCTTTTTCCAGTAAACAGAAAGCACCAGGAATTGTAAAAACACCACTCTTATCACTTCCTAACTCAAATAACGTTGTCTGAAACTTGTTTTAATACCTGCTTAAAAAACCCCAGTAAGCTTTTTTTCAACTAAAAATCTAGTACACCAGAAAATGACATTTTAAGTGCTTCATCTCTAAGGACTCTGCTCATTCTCACTCAGATCTGTGGGTTTATCAGTTTTTCCATTTTGCTGGCCATACAGCCTGTAATATTCCCACTGATCCTCCCCAGTCTTCACTGAAGCCTTTCAGAGTCCACATTTGGCCGTGCACCACTGTGATAAATGGATTTGTAGAGAGTTCTCAAGGCCTGACAGAAGGCTCACACAGAATGCACCTGTATGCAAACTTTGGGATGGATAAGAAATGCTGACTTAGAAATGCCATTGAATAGGACAGATATTGTTGAGAGAGAAATAGAGCTAGAAAAAAGTTCCAAAGTATCTAGTCACCACCTTTCCAAGCTTCACAGGAGGTTCCCCTGTCAAAGCAAGGTGTGTGATGATCCATTTGCCATGCCACATCAAGCCAAATTATAGAAGTCAACCTATATGTTAATTTTCACAGACACATTTTTAAAGATGCAAGACAGCAAAGTTACGTGAGTACATTGACCACAGAGCACCTACAAAGAAGAAGGAAAGGGCCAAACTAGGAGGAGTCATCTTTGGCTTTTGTTTCTCCCACTTTTTGTTTGTCTTTTTGTTTGTCTTTGGCTTATTTCTCCCACTAATGTTTGCTTATAGGTCGTTATTGATGTAATAGTTCTTCTATTTGTTGCTACCAAGCTCTTTACACCACACTTTAAGATTAAGAGAACTTGTTATGAGGACCTTAAATTTTTTTATCAGCAAGACCAACATTACCTCAGGAACTATTGATAAATGCTGGCTCTACCTGGTTCTCCTCCATCAAACACTTCTGATCTGCCTACTTGGCAGTCCTTGGTACTCCAGTTCTTGAGGCAGATGAAATTTGATGATAATTTGGTGGTTGGACTAAAATGCATGTCTCTTTGTATATTTTTACAATGGACACTAATTCCATGGCAAGAATATGAGGTGTCTGTCCCAGGCAGAATGAGCCAAGAGTTTGCCTTAAACTTGGACTGAATGAGTATGTCTGAAAAGTCTCCTGTTTCATAAAACAGAGGCCCGGTGAGACCTTTTAAATATTTTCCATAGACGAATTTCTAATCACAGGCTTTGAAAGAAATAAATATCATGCAGCCTTTTTCACATGGAGCTGTAAAATCAGGAAGAACCTGTTTGACCTGAGTTTTCACCCATAGCTGAAGGGTGGGTCAGAGATGAGACCCCCACACTGACCTTCTATCAAACCCAACCATGTAGGTACCACACAGCAGCAAATTTCCTGGGCTCACATGGTGGTTACTGACACATAGTCAGGGTAGTCAATGAAGCTGACAAAGTGGTTTATCTAATCAGCACAGATGTTTAATGGTTCAATGAATCCATCCCTAATCCCCACTGACTTTCTTAACTACATCTTTATTAACTCAAACCAGAATTTTAAGTTGTTAAATGTCACCGATGATATAGGGGACAGGAAAGAAGGCGACATGTTGACTCCATGATTTCAGAAGGCAAAGAACCTTTTATTAATAGAAAATCACATTTCTTATAGACAGCATCATGGAGCTAAGACCTGATTGGTACTCAGCAGCACTTCTACCCCATTGGTCAAAGGAACACCACCTACTTGAAAACATCGTTCTATAAACAGCAGATGCAGAGGATGAGATAATAATTGTTTTAATTTTTTGTCTGAGCTTTCCCAGGATGAGCCTGGGAGAATATCTGTTTCTCTCTGTTACCAGGGACTCAGAATATCCACAGTTAATTGCTTAGAAATGAAAGCCACTCTGGAAATCTTGAACTTGCTTCCTGTTGAGCTGTCACCCAATGTGCCAAATATTCAAACACAAGAAGCAATTTAGGCATATTGAGAGCAGTTGATCAAAGGAGGGAGTGAAATGTTGATTACTTCGGGGCAAAAGCTCACTCAAAGACACACTCATAGTTGGCTGGTTGCTCGACTGGCCATGCAGTGGGCTCCTTGTGGAGTCAGGGTTCTCAAGGCCATCATGTCCCTGTCAAGTGTGCAGCAAGAGAGGCCTTGTGGCAGCCCTGAGCCTCCACTCCTGCACAGTGTCTGGGCCACCAGGATGGTTCCTTCTGGGAGTTTCTGTCTCGCCAGGCCAAGATCCTCTGGGGCAGCTGTGCATTCCTACCCTTCCTGGGAACAGCAAATCTCTCAGGGTCTAGGGCTTCATCTCCTCAAAGAATGTTAAACCCACTGGAGCACTTGAACATACCTTTGGAGCTATTTTATTGACAAAACTCAATTCTTTTCACTTAAAATTATTTTCAAGACCATGTCTTTTGCAGTGAAATTTAAGGTTCTTACTCAACAAAAACCAAGATGAAAACATGATTACTTGGATACATTCCAGCTATCAATTTAAGTTTTTAAGAACATGGAAATGCAGTAGTTGTGGGAAGAGAAACATCAGAAAATAATGTATATTGTCTGCTTGGTCAGCGAGGACCCTGTACTGACCAATGCATAAGAAATGTTAATGCTGCAAGAAACAATCCTATGTTATTGAAAAGTCTTATTCTCCTTAAGATATTAATTCTGGTATATATCTCTGCTTTATTTAGAGTCACAGAAATCTTCGGGTTGGAAGGGACCTTTAATCCAATCCAACCTACCTGGTATGGACAAAATTTCTGTATAAATAAGTGCAAGCAACACAGACTTCAAAGTTAAATATGGACTTCAGTGTCAAGCATAACTAACCAGAGCTGCCAAAAAGAATCCAGTTTCATTAAACCTGTTGCATATACTTATTGTTTCCCATGCTCTCGTTAATCAATTTGTTGCTTCTTAATACTGAGTAAACACTTGAATTATTCAAATATTTTTAGCACATCCATTTATTTTTATGTACCCAAAAGCAAGCCAAGTTGCATTTTTCCACATCTGTTTGGAGCCTTGAGGAGTTCAATAAATTCTTACTGCCTTGCCTGTGAATCTAACACCTGGGTTTACCATATTTTTTATTTATCATTAGATTATTTGTGGGATATTACCTGTCCTATTTATATATGACAAGAACAATCCAAAGACCTCAGACTTGTACATTCCTAGATCTAGAATATTTTGAAGATAATATTCCCCTGTGCTTTTCAAGTAACGTATTTATTCAGAACTTAGGTGAACAAGATTCTCCCAGGTAAATACACCCATTATTTTAAAACAACACCCAAATAATAAAAGTTATGCTTAACCAACATTGTTCTATATTTCAGTGAAAATGTTCTCTTTGGTCTGTTCAAGTCCATTCAATCACTTCACCTTCAATAAAATTATATAGATAAAAATGAACGCAGAATATGTCTCTGTAGTTCAAAGTGGTAAAAAACCAGCATGAGATTACAGCTATAAAATGAAGAAAAAGCATATGTGAATGGCCATTTAAGTGTCTGAGAGTCTATCCATTGCTAGGCTTCTTTTGTCCTCCACCCAGCAAGTCCTAATGCATTAACACCAAAATCCATGAATGGATTCCCCTGACAGGTCTGGGTTTTGCTGTTGCAAACTTTTAACACAACACAGCCCTGCCCCTCTCTTCCACTGGGGAGTCTTTTTTAGGGGATGTGAAGTGAAAGATTTGTGTGCTGTCTCCCCACAGATCTTAAATCTTGGGTTTTTTTTGGTTTTGTGGGAGAACTGAAGGGCTGAATTTTGAAGTCTATTCCTATGTCTTGCCCTGGGAAATGCAATATCAGACTGGAAACAAATAAGGAATTAAGACTGCAGGTTTTGACACAGCTCTATCTATTATAGATTCCCTGCAGAAAAAGAAAAGAAAAAAAAAAGAAGAGAGAATGATTTTACCAACTCTTGATATTTTATTGCTATAGTTACAATATGTGGTGTGTTATTTTTTGGTACTTTAATAGAAATATTAACAGTCAATATAAAATAAACTCTAGCCTTCCTGCTTATGGGAAGATCTTGAAAATACGATCAAAATAATTATCTCAAGATTCAATATCTGGAAAAAATGTAAAAAATGGAAATTTCTTGCACCTTTAAAAATTCGTGTGATTATAAGAGTCTCATTCAGGGTTGAGAAATGGTTGGACTGGCAATGGCAGTATTAATGGGATTCCTCAGCTACAAGTCAGAACCAGCTGAAGAAATCAAGCTTAAAGTGATTCCCATAAAGCATAAATAGAAAAAGAAAATTTGGAATATCTATGTTTTTCCTGAGACACTGGCAGAATCAATCTTCTGGCCTTCCCTGTTACCAGCAGTGGAAATAAACTGACTTTTCCATTGCAAAGTAAAGCATGTAACCACTAACTGTGGCAAACCAACTGCTAAACTGACATCATGGTCATTTTTAAAAATAAACTCATGACAAACTGAAGCATATCCTTCACCTATTTATCCTATGGTGTTACTGGAAAACATCACTTTTGCCAATGAGGACTCTAAAATCATTGCCTCATTCTAAAATCAGTCTACTGGGTGATTTCTGTCTTTTCATTGAGTATAAAAGGGCATCCACACTCAGAAACAAAGCAAAGAGTTTTTCTGGGGAAGCCTATTTTGAAAGCTATATAAAGCATTTAAGCCTAACTTTAACATCAGTGTTATCCATGGAGCAGATTCTTTGGAGCATTTTACCCCACTAAGCTCCTGAAGCTTCACAAAAATAGAACCCAGTCACAGGTGTTGTACTGAGAATTGCCCTGATGCAGAAAGTCTGCAGAGGGTGTATGATTACATATCTGGCACTACTTAAGGATGTTGCCACGTTTGGTTGTCAGCTCTACCTCCTTTTCCCCTCACCTGAATAATACCATCTTAGAAAGCAACCTTCATGGACTAGGAGCTAATCTACGTTCAGGACCACTCAGTCTTCTTCCTGCTTTCAAGGAAGTGCATGGCCTGAGAGAAACTGGCAAAGGGAGTACTCAGCACTTCTTGCTTCTTCCAGCCCAATGATAACTAGACTAGCAGCAAGAGGAAGAATCAGCTGAAATCATGATGGGTATTTGTAATGTAAGGAAGTTGGAGGGATGAGATTGCAGACAGGGATTCCCACTTTCTCCTACAATGTTGTGGATCACTCAGCTATTTCCTTTAAAAAAACCCACCTGTCACCCCACCCTCAGCACATTTGTTAGCAACCACCTTCCAAAATGAGGTGGAAAACCAAAGTCAAATTAAATAGATTGGAACTACATTTCCCTAACTCTTGATAGAGCCAACAGTCAGTTGCATCCATGAGCAGTTTATGGGACTTGTGGATTAACTGTTCTGGGGGACCAGTGGCTTCAGATGTGACTATGCAGAGGGTTCTCTGCTCCCCACATTTACCTGCTTTTCAGGGTTACCATGTTGTCCATTATCCAAAATAATGGAGAGTTAATTTTCTTGCTTCTATGTCACCATTTTAACCATTCCTCAGCTGAACATTCCACATCTTACAGGGACAGCTTTCCATCTCTGAACTGAATTCACCAAGGAAATACTTATTTCAGTGATCAGCCTTATTCTTCTCTTCAAACAGACTACACCTCTCTCTTTCTCTGACTACCCATATTATTAGATAGGGTTCAAATTATAATCTATGCCTTATTTTGTCTGTCTTCAAATTAGACTCATGTAACAACCCTCCCTGAACTTACAGAAGTGGCAGGATAGCTGCAGAATCCAGGTGTCCTGCTTGTGTAGGGGCTGCCTGCAAGGAGCAGAAGAATTACAGCAACCCCACTGTTTCTGGTTTGCTAAACATAAAGTTTGCTTATTCTAGCCCCCCACAGGCTGCAGTCACCTATGTTGTAGAGGCACAGCTCCAGTATGTAAAATTATTAACCATTTTTGAGGTTTAATTTGCCAGACAGATGCAATTATTGGTGGTAAAGTTCATTTTTACCACTTCTGTTTTGATTAATTACTATGAAGATGTATTTACTTGACAGTATTTCTCAGACCAGGAGTACTTTATTGGATATCTTTTCATTGATTTACTCGGAAGACTGATGTTGTCTGCACAGCCAAATTCCTAGTTCACCTCCAGTGCTGTCTGAATTAATGGTATATTTTAAAATAGGAACATTTCTAAACAAGATGGGGAACAAAGATATGACAAATGCCTTTGGTGACCAACACTATTAACTTTTACTTCCTGTAAACTGTGTGACTTCATTAATAGTCATCTGTGGACTCATGTGAAGGATGGGAGAGATTTGTGGAACCATTCTACTCCTTGTAGTCTATGATTTTGAGAAGGTTGACATTTGAATGGCTGTTGGAGAGCAAAAGACAAGGGAGTTTGGATCTTCACTGAGCTCACATGGTGGCTGTCATGGTTTAACACCAGCTGACAACTAAGCCCCAGGCAGCTGCTCATTCAACCACCCCAATGGAATGGCAAGGAGAACGGGAAGAGTAAAAGTGGGAAAACTCACGAGTTGATATAAAGGCAGTTTAATAGGAAAGCAAAAGCTGAGTACACAAGCAAAGCAAACTGAGGAATTAATTCATCACTTCCCAAGGGCAGGCAGGTGTTCAGCCATCTCCAGGACAGCAGAGCCCCATCACATGTAACCATGACTTGGGAAGACAAATGCCATCACCCTGAAGGTCCCTGTCTTCTTTCTTCCTCAGCTTTATATACTGACCATGACACCATATGGTGTGGGATGTCCCTTGGGTCAGTTGGGGTCAGCTGTCCTGGCTGTGTCCCCTCCCAGCTCCTTGTGCTCCCCCAGCCTCTTCAGTGGTGGGGTGAAGAGCAGAAAAGGCCTTGACTCTGTGTGGGCTCTGCTCAGGAGTAACAAAAACATCCCTGTATTATCAACACTTTCCAACACAAATCCAAAGCAGAGCTTCATATCAGTTACTATGGATAAAATTAAATATAAGCCAGCCAAAATCAGGACAATGATTTACTGAAGTTTTCACTGTACAAACTTCAGCTGTTGTACCAGAAAAATTGTTTTAGAGAAAAAAATAAACACATCTTATATGCAAAGTTGAGAATTCATTGTTGGTTTAATTAAAGTCTAACGAAATCTCATAAAAGTAGAGGAAGCACTTGCTATTGTTGCAATGTCAAAAGTCACAGACCAAATTATGTATTTAATACAGGAAAATCTTAATTATTAATGTTAAGGCTATTGTATACATTTTCCTAATACTTAGTCTTGTCCTGTGAAGTTTTGCTCAACTTTTTTTTGTACTCCTGGGTTTTAAAGTCAATGGCAGCAGTTTTTCTTGAGAAAAAAGGAAGCAGGGTAGGTTGCTTCAAATCCTCAGCACGCAAAATTCAGAGGACTGCAATGCAGATGCTGAGAGTTTCTTTATTCTCTTCCTTGGGTTCAATTCAGGTAATTTTTATACTTTGAATATACTCTGCACCCTATCTTTCTTTATTGGTCTACAGTTCTACATTTCATCTGACATTATATTGAATATTTAAATTTTATTGGATTTTTGATCCTTTTTAATTTTATTATGCTTAAAGCTTTTCTTAGCCAGCTCTTGAAGTCACATTCCTTTAACAGTCTGGAACAGAACATTGCTGAGCTTTTTATAACTGTAGAGCCTCTGGTATAATCCATTCCTTATACTTTCAAAGCCAGTGATATCTCTTCACACTTGCACTCCGCACCACATCATTATTCTTGAGTCATAGATTGCTCATTCTAAAGAGATTAAGTATTTGTTAACACAAGCTGTCACTTAAAGATAATATATCCAAATTATTTTAGCAATAAGCTTTACACCACACACTTGTACAAAGCAAAGAAAAAAGACTGGTTAGGTGGGGTGCTACCCAGGCAACTGCTGTAATCTAAACCAAATCTCAAGGCACAGTCTAGACACAACCAGACACAGCAAGCCTGACAAGCCCCAGTAAAGGTCTTGCAGCATTAGTTTGAAGCCTCTCATCTTTTTATTAGCAGTGACAGCTCTAAAGGTACTTTGTTACACACTGTTGTGAAGTTTCCCCATAAATTGCTGGGGCTAGAGGTATCTCAAGAGAGCTCCAAGAGCTGTTTCAGTGTGGAGGAGAGGAAGCCTACAGTGCTGCAGCTCCAGCTTGCCAAAACCATGCCTGGTCCAACTCTCTGAACATGAATTTCTCTGTGCAGGAAGGCAGTGGCTCCACCATGCCTGTCTGCACTGTATAAGGTCTATCACTCCTGTTACCCTTTTAGAAAAGAACCTGTTGCATTTTTCTGTTCACTGCCATAAAAGCAGCAGTGGTGGGCCTGGAAGAGTTGGATTAATGGTTGGGCTCAGTGATCTGGGACATCCCTTCCAACCTTAATGATTCTGTGATTTAATGATTCTGTGAGAAACATAATGTATTGGGAAGAGAAGGGACAGATCTACATTTCACAAAGCCTGTATCCAACATAGGCTGATCTCTGTGTCCAGGGTATGTAAGCTCTGTACTTCAACGGGATCTAGCTTCCTAAATATGTTAGTGCCTCTGGCTGAGCTTGCCTACTTCACCTATATGCTGTCTAGACTGAGCAGGTGAGTCTGCAGGCATCTCCCAGGTAGTCTTCTTGGGCATGGGTCCAGGGTGTGGGTGTTTGAAGAAATATCCTCTTCCTGCATATGCTTACATGCTCCTGGGGTCACTCATTGGATGAACAAAGACAACAGTTCAAAAGCTATGATGAGCATGGCCCTCAAGGTAATGAAGACAATTTCTGGGCTGTGGAGTTCTGCAATGAAACAGGAGCACAATGTTTAGCGGCACTGCGATGCTGTGACAGTAACACAAACCAAATAAGCAGATAACAAAATGTTCTTTCTCCAGCCAGTACCACTGCACATGACCTGGGTGGTTTATTGTGTTAAAAAATGTAGCCCTGGAAAGGCTACAGAAAACTTTGCTGTTGACAATATTCTTATAATGCTGACCCATGATATATATGGCTGAAAATCGGTGTTTAATTTGGGTCCAGGAGAGAAATTTCTTTGTTGTTATTAAAAAAAAAAAAAGAAAGCCACTCTATATAAGAAGAAGAAAAAAGAGACTTCATGGTCTCTTTTGCCTACAGTTCCAGGTGATTACTGTTGCAAGTTAAAATACATTTTTGAATATAATTCTTTTTTTCCTAAATGACTACTCTTTTATTCACTGACTTTTTAAACTGTTCAAAAATTTGCTATGAATGTGTAGGAGTTGAAGTATATTTTCTCCTTAAAAATTTGTTCTGTGTGAGCTCCAATGTGCTTTGTTTATCGCTCACGCTCCTGAGTTTCTGGTTCTGAACATGAAAGCCACAGAAAACAATTTACCCCTTTCTTCCTCATGCCATTCATATTGTGAAAGGGCAATTATATTTGTCATTATTACTTGGACAAACTATGTACCTCTACCTTGTAAATCTACTTTATATCTGAGGATTTTGCGATAAACTGTAATTGAATTCGCATCTCCTGGTATCTCTTAATAACCTTTCCTCTTAGTACCACAATGAAGTAAAATGCTCATAAGTGGATGCAGAATGCAGAAGAGTGACAGTCTCTTCTGCCTCCTGTGACACAGATATTTCAGGCAGTCTACGTAATTCACCAGACCTTCAGAGCTCAGTGGCTGTGGCTGCTGTAACACAATCCAAGCATATCCAGTTTTTCCAAGACTTCTGCTGAGTTTCCCTCTCCAGGAGGTCACTGAGTTTCTGTGAGAAAATGCACCTGGTTGATGGATTTCAGGGTTTCCAGAGGGAACAAATTTAATATAGAAGGTAAGACAGGTTCACTGATAGGTTGATTGACAAGGGCTCTCAAGGTCAGTCTTGCCTAGGAGGCACTGGTGACTGTCAACCTAGCACAAATGTCCATTCAAGTGACCAAAGGTTCTCAGAGACAAGGCAGAAGACAGGTTATTGTCACAGATTTTATACCACCACTTTCATGTACAGGACAAAAACTGGTGTGTCTGAATTTACATTTCCCAAGCAAGGGTGTCTACATCATTGTACAAAATGGTGAAGTGTCACAGTTCTTTTCAGGATAACAAAAAAGTAACTGGGAGGGATTTCGCCAATAACTGGAAGGGATTAATGGTCTGTAACACAGGTAATAGCAGCTATAAACTCAGTTTTTACTGTTTCAATATAAGCTGCATGCTCAGATAAGTAAAAATAAAATCCAGCCTAAAATTTTTCACAGGAAATTTAAGAAGTGAAGAGGAAGGAAAAGTGAAGGTAGTTGCCAGTTCTTAATACAGCATCTGTACTAAGGTCTTATATTTATTGTCCTTAATTTCTTTCCAACATCATGGTTTATCTACTGTCATCGCTCATTTTATTCGAACATTAAGCCCATTGAAAAAATTACAGCATATTTTTCTCTTCATGACATCACTGCCAGTTCATACATGAAACCTTTTCTCTTTTCAAAAGCTTTATAATTTAAAAAGATGAAGCAGTAGCCGATGATGAATGCTCATGTAATTTCTCCTGGTTTGTTTTTAGTTTTTCCACTGCACCCATTCAGAGAAATGGTAACTGTTAAAAATCCCTCCTCTTTACCACTCCTGCACATATTTCTCATATGAGCTTCAAATTTCAATTCCTGTAAACAGCTCAGTGTTCATATTTTCCTGTCAACTCTCCCTGCCCCTACCACTAGAGACAAAGCTGGATTTAATGGCTTAATTTCCCAACATTTTCAACATCAAGGCTTTTATAGGCAAAAATAAACCAAGAAAATTTACAAAAGGCTATGGTGCTGCTTCATGCTTCTGTGTGGCTCAGGAAAAAAAATGCACCCTAAAAACCTGTTTATTCTTTATTCCATAGCCTGTATCGTGGGGTAAAATAGGCATATTAGTTATACATCTATGTCACTCCATCTATATACTAGTATATCTTACTTCTCTACCTTCTTCCAGGTGTAAATGCAGGCGTGCAGAGAAGTTGTGTCTATTTCCTACTTTTACATGATTTATTTTATTAAATAAATATCTGAGTCTGTGTTTATCTCCATCTGTATTAGTGCATGGTATTAAATACTCCTCTTGGTCTCTGCATTTCTGTCTACAAGGGATGTGCATTCAACAATGTTCTTGTACTTGTTTGATTTGAGCTGCTTTGTTGAAAACAGCAAAATTGAACAGTATTATATATAATATAATAATATCATAATATAATAATATAATATAATCAAGCCATGGTATTGTAGGAATTTAGAAATCATCTCCTAGGTAGAACCAAAGCCCTCCAAGTCATCACCTCAATCAAGAAGGAGTCAGACTGGAAGGAGCATTTGTTAGTAATGGATGTAAAATAGAGTTTAATCTCCTGCTCTGAATCCTAGTAAAATCATATTTATTATACTGATCTACAAAGGTTACACACATTCCATTGGGCATCAGGACAAAATTAGATTTGATATTATGGCTAACAGTAACTCCCAGAAGGAAAATATTGCGACAATGAACTGTGAAAGGGCAAACTCTAAATGCTGCCAGAAAAGGTTAACAGTATGCTGGAGAATGTAATAGAAAAGGAACACCCGACACTCCACAAATTTGATGTAGAAAGTGTGTCAGGAGCAATTCCAGAGACAATGAATGCCAAGAGAAAACAGGCAGCTATTGGGGTTTAACCCCAGGCAGCAACTAAGTGCAACACAGGCTCTCTGTCATTTCTCCACCACTCTCCACCACTTGTGGGGTGGGGGGGAGAATCAGAAAAAAAGATAAAAGATAAGAACAGTTTCATAGTTGAAATGAAACAAAACAGAACTAAGAATGAAATGAGGAAAAAGAGGAATAAAACCCAAGAAAGACAAGTGATGCACAGTACAATTGCTCACCATGCACTGACCAATGCCCAGCCCATCCCTGAGCAGTGATCAGCCCTCTTTCAGCCAGCTCCCTCCAGTTTATGCTCTGAGCATGGCATTCCAGGATGTGGAATATCCCTTTGGCCAGTTCAGGTCACCTCTGCTAGCCATGTTCCCTCCTGCCTTGTGGTGCACCTGCTCACTGGCAGAGCCCAGGACACTGAGAAGTCCTCAGCTCAGGGAAAGCACTGCTCAGCACCAACCCAAACATCAGCGTGCTATCAAAGGTATTCTCCCACTAAACCCAAAACACAGCACTGCACAAGCTATCTGGAAGAAAATAAAGTCAGTCCCAGATGAATCCAGGATGCAAGACCACATCATTAGGCAGAAAAATTAGCATCTTTTCCACGGCTAAAGAAGCCTTCTTAAAAAAACATATGGGAATATTGTGTAAATAACACAGTATAAGACAGATCTTGTCCAAATAAGACAGATGCCAGGTCTGGTGTAATTCTGAAATGAGGAAAGCCAAGGGAAGGTCAGAAAAGTGGCAAAGTAAATGATAATAATAGCACTAAGATATTATCCACAACAGAAAAAAAAAAAAAGGAAAAAAAAAGGAAGCACATACAGGAACACAGGATCCTAATGAAAACAGGTGGGCCACAACTGAGTTTAATGCAAAAGCAAAGGAATTTAATGTTCTCTTGAACCAGTCTTTACAGCAGAATAAAGATCAGGAAATTTTTACACCTATGTGCTATTTGTATCACTCTAAGGTCTCTGAAGACTTAAAAGAACTTCAAGGACTCAAGTGCAGCAGTAAATAAACTATCATAGCTGCATTTTATCCAGGATCAGAATGAAATGTACTGTGGAAAAGGTGACTTACCTGTGGACCCACTACTTTTCTCTTCAAAAAACCCCTCCTTTCCAATGCAGAAGCAGCAGGACTTTATGACCCTTGATCCCCACCTTTCCCTGGAGTTCCTTCTTTTACCCTGATGGCTTTTTACCACATCTTTCTGGGGCTTTAAGCGATCCTCTCTGCTTCTAAAAACCTATAGTGTAGTCATCATTCATCCTAATTTCCCACCTTTCTTATTCTTATCTACCTTGTCCATCCTGTCCATCCAGTGCTTTGCAGAGATTTCAAGTCATTCCTTTCTAAAAAGCCTCATTTAACTGGTAATTGTTGGGTAACTTCCCAACAAGAGACTTGTGGCTTTTTCCTGTTCTTCACTAGAAATCTGCATTAGATATTTAAGCTTTCAGTGATGGTGATGTCTCCTTTCAGGAATGCTGCCTGGCAAAATGAAGGATGGAGGGTGATACCATAGGTGGATAAGAAACATTATGAATATTAAAAATATTTACAGATGCTGAGGATGTAGTCATTTTCAAATGGCAGTTCCACATTTTAGAGAATACTTTTCCAGCTTTAGTCATACACATGTAAAACATCAAACTTCATTTTCTTCACTAGTCAAGCATGAGAGGTTATTTCTGAGGACAGCTGACCACATACTGAAAGAGGAGGCTGGTGAAGGTGTTTTATCGAGAAAGGTTGATTCTGCTGGTGTTGTGGTAACAATGAATACTGCAGAGGCTCACAGGACTAAAACCAATAGTTCTTTGTGCTGATTTCCTGTGAAGCAATTAAAAAGAAATTAACATAATTGGTTTGAGATTTCACTAAAATTAGTGAGACCTCAAAAGGAAAACAAAGCTGTTTGGGTTTGGAGAAGATTTATTTTCCTAATTTGAACCATTTTGTTAACCCTAAATTTAAAGAAATGGGAAAAAATCTATATCCTGTTTTCATACTTTTTTCTTTCATTTCATGGATATCAGGGATCAAATTCAAAGCCGAGAAATACCCTTGCAGGAAACAAATAAAGTGACGGAAGAGTGGGAGGATAAGAGTTGTTATCCAAAATGTTCCTGACACCATCACACCCCTTCAAGTGTTTGTTAAATAATATATTATTAGTACATGCAGCCTGGGAAAACATCATTCTGAACAGGTGCTGCAGAGAAGGCAAATGTGATCAGGGTGATAAGGCAACAGGCTGGGCCCTAACCACTGTCCTGCAGCAAAACCTGTTCAGTCCCAGCTGCTCTTAGAAATAATTTAGTCCTTTCCATCTGCAGCCTCAGTACACTACAGTTCCAAGTGCAGCTTTATGAGGAACACCAGTTCAGCAAAGACTTTTGATGCCCTCTGCAACAGTCATCAGTGCCCTCTCTTGCCATCTTTCATTTGCTCTGGCAGGCTGTCATGTCATATTTCAAGACGGCCAAAACCTTAGACACCCAAAGTCCTTGGTGACCTTGATATCTGGTCTGAGGCAAATACCAGTAATGATCTACAGCTAGCTCATGTGTCTGTCTCCATAAAACCCATAGGTCTGGATGCTGTATGTGAAATACTAAATCTGACTCTGAAAAGGCATCAGCCTGAGGTGTGAAATTTTCCCACTCACTACAAAAGGGCACCATGTTTTACTGCATGTTACAGACTTTTTAGAAGTTTAGGCAAGAGCAAGGGTTTTAACCCTCTAACAACACTGGTAAAGCTGTGCCAGACTCACAGATATCAGCATCTTCAAGCAGGTCTGTAAGAAGAATGGGAAGTCCTCTTTCTGTTTGGATCAGAGACAATGGACATAGAAAGTACAAATGATCCCAGTAGATGGATCCCAGCTATAAAACAAGTGTGCCCTAAACGTTTGGACTTTTGTGCGGGTGGACTTAGAGTTCAGTTGTTGGTGAGAGCTGAAATTTTCAGCAGCAAAGAGGAAGAGAGTCTCTCAGTGTATCAGCTGTGGTATATGCAGGGTGAGAGAAAGTGTTAGAGGTTGTCTTTAGGCAGGTGGATGTATTTTTTATTTTAATTTTTCTACAGCTTTGCAGATTTGCCTGGTTTGGCTTTGTAAATATATCCTATTTCCTTTTCCTCTGGTTTGAATTAAGTATGATTTTTGGGGTGACTCTAATTGGCTACAAGATGGTACTTGATACCTCCAGCTTTGGTGCTTAGGGTCTGTGAGTTATCCAGCTTCTGTGTCCTTCCAAAGAGTACACATTGAAACTGCACAAGGTATTTTGGGAAATGGAAATTCGGCATCCTTGGAGAGTTTCTTCCAGTGAGTATTGACAGCCAGAAGAGTATTCTGATGTTTAGCAAGACAGTGGGAAGAACATCTAAACCAGCGATTTCAAGGTTTAGATTTCCGTGGTAAAGAGAGGCCAGGAGAGCCTAGACATCTAATTAGGGACCTGTTTTTTAAAATGATGTGGCCAATCAAAACAGAAGGTTTTCTGCATGGATTTGAATGTAAGAGCTCATAAATTGCTTCAGGAAATCTTCATTAGAACTTTCTAGTCTGACTGCAGTGGGTTAGCCCACAGTACCTACATCAGCTAAAGACGGGATTTTGTTGTCAACATCAGCATATTAGTAAAACCCTATTATAGACCTTAAAGAATTAGTGGTTTAGTATTTTTTGTTATTGTTACGTATGGTTTGATGGTTTGTGACAGCTCCTGACCAGAACATACTGATGCACACCTTCTTGCTGGTGTTGAGAGGGAAACATTTGAATCACTTCACTGCTGATACCTCCCCACCTCAGATCTGCCCCATCTTCCTGCCACTTCCTGCCACTCCTTCTCTGTCCAGCTAGCTCCCATCACAGTACTTCCTTTTTAACTCTCTTTCTACAACATTATCTCAGATTTTCAGCCTCATACTTAAAGTAGACCTCAAGCCAGACCTCTATTGCTCTTAGGTATGACACAGTGAAGCCCTGTGTTGGCTGGAGGTTTAACTAGTGCTCTGGATAGTATACTAAAGAAAGTTCTTGGCGCTTGGTTTTAGTTATATTTTTGTAACAGATAAATGCTTATGTCCATAAGAGCATCTTCATTTCTTCCCCTTCCTTCTCTTGTGTAACAGTCAAACACCTTCAGGCAGAAAATGCTTTCTGATACACTTGACAATAATAGAGGTTTTATCTCATTAAAAAGAATAAAATGTCAGTAGATACATTGGAGAGCAAAATATTATTTAATAGCCTAAATTAGAGTTCAGTGATACCAGTGAAAACATCCCTGTGGAAAGACTGCAAGAGAAAAGGCAAATAAATATGAAGGCCATCAAATCAAAGGTCCCAGATATGAACTTTAGGTGATTTCTTTAAAAACAGCTCAGCATGAAGTTAAATACACCTCCACATATAAACAAACACACCCACAGTCTTACATAACCATGGGTTTGGTCCAAAAACAAAGAAGAAAAGAAGAATCTTTGAATGGTCCTTTTGGCTTTTGTTAGAATTTTTACTTTTCTTCCTTCCTATCTATGCTTCTTCCTGATAAGATAAGTTTTCCTTTTTATTGCTTGTTCATGTGTAATTTTTCTGCCTGAGGTCATACACAGAGAACATAAGAAAAGGGTTTTTTGATATTGACTTCAGAGGAAAAGTCAGCAATATATTGAGAAACAGGATGCATTACATGAACAGAAGAGAGAGATGAGGCTGCTGTTTGTGCTCTGCATGGTGACCATTGTCTCTCAACTCTATTCCTTGGGCATGGTAGAAACATGGAGCAATTCAGTCATGCATTGAAAAAACTCCACTTTCTGCTAACCATTTTGACAATATAACAATATACTGTGGAGAAGCGCATGCTGCTAAGGGGTATTCAGAAATAACAGTAAGGTTTAAGTCATTTTCCTACAGCCAAGTACAAGGTTACTTGTTATTCCACAATCACTTGTCAGAGCTGTCACTTGCCCTGTTCCTTCTGATTGCTTCTCTATCAGTCCCAGACTTGTTTGACATGGCCCCAGTCAAGGAAGCCTGGTGACAGAAATATCAATGTCTTCACTTAGGAACCTGGAATGCCAATCACTTTGTGGTACACATTCTTCATAATCTCAGATTAAAAGACACAAATGTTAAAAGAGCCTATGTACCTCAAATAATGCAAGAATCCATCAGCTTTTAGAGCACAATTATTTTCAAAACACTGGTGGTTATTTTCCCAAATATTTAGCAATTTTACTGGTAGCTGCCATTGATTGAAATATTTTATATTCCATCTGCTTGGTATTCAGCCTGAGAGAGAGCAGAAACCACTGCCAAGACAGTGCAGCATTCAACCTTTGCTCTCAAAATAGTTGTAATACCCTGAATATTTTTCTAAATCCTTCTCTACAAGCATGATTTGTCTTTCAGTTAAAGATAAACCTTGTATCACATTGCATTGCTCCTCATGGGCACTTCAGATAATAAAGTTTGTGGGGTTTGTGTACTTTACCAACTATTAGTGCCACCTCTTATTTTTATTATCTCATTTTTAACTTTCTTGGAAGCCAAGGATGTTCCTGCAAAGGCTGTCTTTTCACATCTGAGCACTGCCCAAAATATTTCCTCTATAGTGGAGGCAGTTTGATGTGGGTGTCAAGTAGAGCCTTTCTGATTCTGAGGAAACTAGCTTTTGTCCTCTTGCAAATTTAACATTTTAAGTGCCTTCTCATATCTATCATCAGCCACTCACGGGCTTGCACATCTTGTAATTTAATTTTGTTGAGATGTGTATTTGACCATTTCCACATCTGTCTTCTAGTGGTGTTTACAACAGTGAGGACTCAAGTGAATAAAATGCCCATTCACAGCCTTGTTACAAAATTCTCAAGACAGCTGCATTTTCTTCTGAGATAATAGTTCTTGAGATCCTTCAGAGTGTACATCTGAAAGTTCTTCAACTTTTCTCTGTGTATCATTTTTTAGTCCTACACTACTTCCATTGTCATGTCTGCTACTGATGGAATTACATGCAGCAGGATATGACAGCGTCTTGACATCAGAAATTGCACAAAGCTGTTCAATAATATCTTTTGTGGCAGTCTTTCTACAGACAAGTATAGCCTGCCATGGATTTTCTCTGATGATTACAGTTTTCTTTTACAGAGTCTTATTTATTTCAACTGCTAATTCAATATTGATATTTGTCTGGCTGTGGAGAGGTGTGATGTGCTGTGAGTGAATTCTCATTGTTGAATAAATTGTACAGTCTGACTGCCAGTAAACTGCAGTTTACTCTCTGAAAAACAAAGGGCTGGGAGAGCAGGTCTTGTGGGAATGTCCCACTGCGCTGCCTGTGATGGCTGCTCTGGCATTGTCAGACAAATTCCTTACTTTACAGAAACCAGAGTAAGGGTTTGCAACACTGAAGCAGTGAAAGAAGTAATTAGTCACAATATTTGCTTCTGCATTGTTCTATGATCTGTGGGTGCACAGTGCCTGGATATTACATCTTCCTTCTGATTTCCCTGCTTTTTACAGCTTTACGAAACCTGTAGAAAATCATGAAAGCTACTGGAGGAACTATAGTTTGTATGGAAGTAAAATCTGTCTTTGTCCTCCTCATGGTTCTGAGGACAACCTTTGCGTATCTCCAAGCCCCACTCAATCACCTTGCAGGTCACTTGCCCATGGACACAGAAGTGGTTACATTTGGCATTGCTGCTTTCCAGGTCTGTGCTACACATTGCATTGTGTGAAAGTAACAGTATCCACATTTCCTCCTTGCTCAGACAGCACTTAAACCACTCAGACAATGTATGCCCCTAAAAAGAAAACGATAGGAAAGTGTGAATATTTTTTATCTTTTTTTTTACCTGCTTCACTGCCTAGTCCTTGTCCAGAGTAAGGATTCAGCTCTTGGGTGGCAGTTACAATCCCAAATATCATTCTACAGTAGCTGACAAAACGATCTGGTCTGATGGAATTTTAGCTTTTCTACCCTGCTAGTTCTACTAGAGTGGACAAGACAGTGGAAGTCATGTGCCACATGCTGCCTCCACTGTTTACAATTCCAGGCACCAGTGTTGTCATCTTCAACTCTGTGCAGGAAACACAAATGCTCTTTACCAAAATCTGATTCCATATGATCTGCTCAGGGCAATTACTCTATTTATGAAACAACTTTCAGTAACCAATTCTTGCCAGTGTCTGTCTCTGGTTCCACACATCCCAGGTTTCCCTTGTGTTCTTCAGTCTGAGGGTTTGGCACTGGCCTCGTTTAACTCTGTCTAGACAAATATACAGCTTCCTTACCCTGCAGGAGATACACTTCTGTTCATCCAGCTTGTGAAATCCTTAATAGTGTTAAAAGGGATTTTTTGCTCCCATTAATTTACATTGGACCATTATTGCAAACAGATATTGCATTAAATGAAGAGCATCATACAGGAGCCCTGTACAGCAGGTAAAACTTTTCTGGTAACCAGTTAACAACTCAGTTGAAGAATTTCATAATGCACTGTTTGAGCTCAGCATTTTTCTATTTTCTGTCATTTTCTATTTCTTCCTGAATAGCCTGTCTCAGATTTAGGCTGATAAGCTGATGCATTCATGAGTTTTAGCTAACAGAATCAGCAGAAATTTTAGCCTTCATCTTTTCTTTGGTATTCTGCTCTGATTTTGCATTACCAAAGTAATTTTATAATTGGTCATGCTATATATTAAAGTAACTTTCCTTGATTGCCTTATGGCTCTTTTCTCTGATCAGAGCTGAGGTATTATTTGTACTGGATTCATAACTGATGTCTCTAACACTGAGCTGTTTCTGGTGCCTGGGTTTGCCTCTCCTCCTGATGTCAGCTGCATAAAGGACAGCTGGTTTTCTAATTTTTCTTTGTCAATAATTAGAAATAATTATATATTAATTATTATTATTATAAAATAATAATAATGTTAATAATTAACATTAAGGTAAAATTATTTCCTTAAAAGTACTGTTTACTTTGTTCTTATAAGATTTTTTTCTAGTTAGTCTTTAATATTAAAAAATAGCAAAATAATATTTGCAAGTGAAATATGCAGGGTATTTCCTGCACAATTTCCTAAATCCTTTTTTACATTCTGGTGTTCCTATGCGTTTCTGCTGCTGTTATGTATTAGCCTCATTTCAGGTTTGCACTCTGAGGCCAGGTAAATGCTTGCCCATTTTCTCTAGTCATTTGAAACACGAATTCTGTTCCTACTCTTGTACACCCTAAGAAAAGATGAGCTTAGAAAAGATGTTTTTGGCTCCCCAAACATTTGTACTAAAACTTTTTCTTTGTTCTATTAAACACTCTGAAATCTGTTGGTATATTTATAGCTTCTTCCATTCTCATAGATTCAATATTTTATATTGATGTGATGCCTTGTGGATTGGCAAATGCTTTTGGAAATTTCCTGATTGCTTGAATTTAAGCATACCAGAGATTTATTCTTTTTCAATATTTCTGGTCCTTATTATACCTATATAATATGTAGATATATATATATATATATACACATATACACACACACCTCTATATATATTATATAGGTATATATACCTATATAATATAATGTAACCAGTAACATTCTTGTAATTTTATCATTACACTCAAAAGAAGATTTGACTTTTAAAGGATTGATTTCAGTGTGGTTAAAGATAAAAATTTTATAGGCTGCAATCATTAATATTTTCATTGTGTTGGAGGAACTTCTTATTTGTTCTTTTTTTGAGACAACTTTATCTTTTTTTAACTCCTGGATTCCGGTTTTCCATCATGCTAGCATCACATTTAGGATTTAACAAAGGTGAAAAGAAACCAGATCTGATTGTCTCTCCATTCCTTCTTCCTTACATGGCTCTGTGTCCCTGATATGGCACTTTTAGAGTGAGAGAGAACTGTTAGAGAGCTGTTCCCTACGGATGTTGCAATGACTGTCCATAAACACTGTGGTGGAAGTGCATTAATCTTTGGAATTTGACTGATGGCATCACTTCTCACATGTGTTGTGTCAGACCCCAGGTGCCTCCCGAGGTCCTGACTGCACCCCGGAGACATCCCATCCACTCCCTGGGATGTGCAACAAGCTCTCAGCACATGTCCTGCTCAGAGGAAGGAGAAGCTGTCTCGTGTGCCAGGGGAAGGATGGGCAGTCCTTGATTCCAGCAGTTTCAACATCAGGATTCTGGTGAAACAAAGCTGCCTGTGCCCACAGATGAGGCTTGGTTTCTTTTCCTTCTGGAAAAGGTAAAGGAAGTGACACTAAAGCAGGCATGGCTGTTCACAGCAGGGCTGATTCCTGGAAATCTCACTGCTCCTTGGTTTCCCCAAGTTTCCCATTCCAGTGGAGTGGGGGTTTGTCCCATCCCAAACCACTGTTCTCCGAATGGTGGTGGTCCAATTGACCATGGAAATGCCTCTGGGGTAAAGGTGTTTCTCCCTTTGCAGCTTTTTGTCCTGTCCTGGAGAAATGGACTCTGTAAAATTGAACAGGCTTCACTGATTGGTTTACAACCAGCCTCTACTCTCAAGCTTTCCTCTAAAACAGAGAGGATGAGAATTGCCTTTTCCTTTAGTGGGAGCTATAAATATTATATTGTCACAAGCCTAAGGTATTTATGCCTCAAGCTTATAGTTCTAGGCCAAAATCTATGCTTTAATCCAGCTCTGGCTTATGGAAATGTTCCAGAGGAGAAGTAAAATTCCTTTGCTGCTTAACACATAAATTTTTATTTATTTCCTAATTCTTTTCAATGAAAGATGAGGAAATGGGACTATAATGACATCACAATTCTGTCTAGTCAGGGAATTAGCAACGCTACTTTTTTTTTACCTATATAAACACTCTTGACACATTTTTTCATATCCACCTGCCTTTCAGAGAGCTGCTGGATAATGCAGTATCCTACCCAGTATCCTCTCAGGGTGGTTTTAAATATTGATAAGGCAGAGAAAATACACGCAATTGTTAGACTATTTTCAGAAGCTTAAAATTTAAACCTAAGACCTAGAAGCAGGAAGCAATTTGGTCTCAGAGTTTAATGACAAAACATAGAGGCTCCTGGATACAAATTCAACTACAGCAAAAGACTTATATTTAAAAAAATCCTTTGCAAATATTGCTCTGTTTTCTGAAAATCCTTGTTCTAACTGACATGACTTCTATGGGAATGGAAAACTTTAACTGCTCAAACACTCAAATAGTTTCCTTCTCAGTGAAGGAAGAACAAAAATGGTAAAGGAGTGGGAATGGATAATGGAAAAGGTTTGAAAGCAGAGGGTTAGTATGGAAAATGTCAAATTTTATTCTGGTCAGATATCATGGTTGAACCCTAGCTGGCAACTAAGCACCACACAGTCTCTCATTCACTCCTCTCTGCAGCAAGATGAGGGGAAAATATTGAAGTCTAAAACTGAGAAAACTTGAGGGGTTGAGAGAAAAGCAGTTTAATAATTGAAATATGCTTTTCTTAATATTAATGTAATATTTTTAAAAGTTGTAATGAAAAGGAAAGTGACCAAGTCATAAATTACATGAAAGACAAGTGATGCAAATAAAAACAGTTGGTCATGACTGACCAACCAACGCCTCCACCAGCAGTGGCCCCTGGTACCAAACTTCCTCCACCTATTACTGCTGATCATGATGACAGTATGGAATGTCCCTTGGGTCATTTGAGGTCAGCTGTCCTAGCTGTGTCCCCTCCCAGCTCCTTGTGCACGTCCAGCCTCCTCGCTAGTGGGGTGGGTGAGGAGCAGAAAAGCCCTTGGCTGTAAGCCCTGCCCAGCAATAACTGGAAAATCTCTGTTGTGTCAACACTCTTCCCAGCACAGCCCCATACTAACTACTGTGAAGAAGATTAATTTTACCCCAGCCAAAACCAGCACATCAGAGACTCACATCACAAAGATGTGATTCCATAAATGTGCTTTTATTCTCAAATAATATAAAAGTTTTTCATTGCAGTTGCTTAAATATTTGAACACTTTTGAAATATTTTATGTGTGTAATCCTATCCATTATAATGAATAAAATACCTCTCTCCCTTTTTTCTCATCTTTTTTCCCCAAGGGATTTAAATTTGGCATTGAATTTCCTTTCAACCTCAACTTGTTATATCTCATATATGGACCTACCTTTCTCTCAGGAGCATCTTTCCCCTTTTCAAGAATTATTTCAAGAAACTTCCAGTCATAAAGATCACTCTTTCCTTCCTTCTCATTCTTGTGCATTTTTTATATCATTGTCTGTCTTTTTCATCTTTTTGAAGGCTTACTGCCTTCCTTTTGAAGCTGGTTTTGTTCTTTGAACAATACAAGAATTCACTGCTTCTGATACCTTTTTTCTTTTACACTATTCTGTAATTTAGGTTGCTTTCAGCACGTATTTTATTTGAAATAGTAGTACATGACTACGCTAACAGGTCAAGAAAACATCTCTCACTTGCACGTTATTTACTTGTTTTCTTTCATCTTCTTTGCTCCTTATTCCAAGCATTCATATCATCAGTTATTGGCAACTTTGTTATTGGCAAATCTCTGTCTGCTTTGGCTTGGTCCCTTGAATTATCCATTTGTCATTTCAAAGTTACTGTGTTTTTGACTGTTGCCATGAGGTATTGCTTATTTGATGTAATCTTCCGTCTACTTGGGTAGCTAAACTGAATGAGCATTTTACTTGTTGCATTTGATATAATTCTGATGTTTTGACAGATATAATACTGTAAAAAAATTTTTGGTTTTGCAATCAAAGTTGCCATAATTGACGTGCCTTTGCCTGCCAGATGTGATGAGGGAGATTCACCATGAAGAAACACCTCCTCAAGCTCCTTCCTCACACCTTTTTTTAAAGTTGTCTTTTCTTCTTGTTTCTGGATTTGTGCTCCTGCTTCTGACGCTGCTCAGCTTCTCCAGATCTCACAGAGGTCCCTTCTGAATCCATGTCCTGTGTCCTCTTCCAGTGCTACTGGCACTCCAACACTAACACCTTTTCTCTGTGTGTTGTCATCTCTTTACCTGTGATTCCCCCTGCTCCCAGTGGAAGTCAATGGAAGCAACATTTTAGAGTCAATGCTTTCTGGTGGTTTTCCAAAGGCTCCAGGTCACAGTCAGCCTCCCACCTGGATTTCTTCAGGAAACTCTCTGCAGATTTGGAGGAAGGAAGACCACTTAATTATCCAGCAACTCTCTGAAAGGCAGGTGAACAAGCGTCTCAAATATGTTTGACAGTTTGAAAGGTGGGCTGACCAATGGAATTATAATCTCTTTTACATTGTCAAATGTTGCTGGAGAATATGAGGAAGTTGAAGCTGAAGGAATTGCTAGTAGAGTTGAATTATTTTATCAATCTGGGCTACATATCCATGGCCATGGTTCTCTAAGACAAACACAATACTACTCTTTAACAGCCACTATTCACAGCCATGGCTCTTACCCAACAGGAGCATGCACCTGCGTCATTCATATATACTTCCCTGCTATATGGACAAACACATTATATGCCAAAGTTTGATTCGACACCTAACTTTAGATCCCATATGTTGTCTGACACTTTTTGTAAAAACATTTTTGCCTACAGCAGGTAGCAAGCTGCATTGAGCAATGGAGAATCCAAGTATGAGTCTTCCTTTTTATATTTATTTTCTTTATTATTTTGTTTTTTATTTATTAGTTATAGAAATACTATAAGTTAATAAGAAATGTGGCTTTTCTGAGACTAGACCCCCACTTTCACTAAATAACAGCCTTTTAAAAAAGAGAATTTTAAAATAGTGCTGGAAATACTTTTCTTTTGCTTTTCCACATAAAGAGGAGAAGGCATAGGAAAAACAGGGATACAGATGGTTCATTGACATGAATTGCAGTTCATAAGCTGTCTGCAGGCAGATGTCCCAAGTCATAGCAGTGCCACAATGGAGACCTCGGTGTCTGTGCACTTCAGAAACTCCAGAGTAGCTGTCACCATCCTGGTAAGACAGAGTCTCTTACAAATAAATTCTTTCAGGGAAGATATGAATCTCATTCTGAGTGACTCAGAGACCTGTTTAAGCACCAGAATGCCTTCTTTTTACTTTGAGTGAGGGTGACAGGCTCAATCATGATGTCATGATTGCAGCGTTGCCAGTAGAAGCCAGCCACTTTCACGCAATTTGGTGAGAAAGAAGAATCCCTGGTCAGGAGATTTTTTTCCCCTTAAAAAAATGGCTCCTCTAGATGGCAATACAGAATATGGCTTTTTTTTGCATGCCCCAAATCAACCTGATAAGGTGTTTTCTTGTGTGGATGATATAGGGAGTCTTGTAAGCTTGGTCCTAACTTGGGCAGCCTATTAAACATATATATTAAAACATACTCTGAGTGAAAATTTCATGCAAAATTTCAGTCTCCTCAGGTACAGGTAACTCTAAGGAACTCCCTGTGGTAACTGTCCAGTTCAGAGCTCTGAGAAGAACAGGATACCTGAGAAACCACTGGGTACATGGTATTAGGAGCCCAGTTCTCTCAAGCAGTGCCTATAGCAGTGACTTAAGGAGTGCCAGGGCAGTGGCAGGCAGCCATCTACACTGATAAATCACTGGGGGGGTCCCTAGTGCCATTTTGATCGTCACCAAACAGTTGCCTTTCAGCAATTCCCATGCATGAAGGAGTTATCACAGACATCACCCAGATTGTATGGAGCCACTCATCTTGAAAGTAAACTAGTCTGGAATTAGGCACAAGGCATGACCACAGAAATACCTTGCTACCCTAGAGGTAATCCTAACATTCCTAGGGCTGATGCCAGAGTATCCAAACAGAACTCCCTTGAGAAATTCCCACCTTACAGAGAAAATTCAATTTTTTGCAAGACTAATATTCACTCATAATGACAAATTCATCCTACTTTGTGCTAATGTTCTCTTATTTTGACTGAACACAGACCATTTTCAATATTTACTTATCGGCATGGTCAAATAAAAAAATCATTGTATTGAACTCAGAGCATACACATGTATATGAATTTATAAAAGATTTTAAATTAAAAAAAAATTATCTACAATACTTTTAGTAAATAATGGGCTCTCCACCTTCTCTAATGAACACAAATACAAACCCTATACTCCCCATCTGTCACCAATTCTAAAGGCTCTCACTATGACACTTTCCACTGACTCAAGATACAAAAAACAAGATAAGATTCTGGGCAACATCATGGAAGCCTTAGAAGATCATCTTAAAACCTCTGGGAAACAGAAATTCAGAAGCAGAAGGAGATGCTAGCTCCTCATTCCTGATTTTCTTCAACACAGCTCTGTTGTTCCTATTAGCAGAGGAATAATAACAGCTTGAACTGAGATAAGGCTAAACCTGCTCCTTTTTCTATTGTAGTGGCCCTGAAGGTCTTCTCATCTTCCAAACCTCCTACTCTATTTTCACCTTCCCACTTCTGGTCTATTGTCACGAGACACAACTTTTCCTGCTCCCAGGCTGCACTGACTGACTTGATCAAGAGATTCTGCTTCAAAAGACTGTGAGAAAGGTTTGAAGACTTCACCTCCGGAAGTAGCTATCAGGGCTTAATCAAATCTTTAGTCATACCTCAAACTTTTTTGTCTAAGAAAGTTTTTTTTCTCTAAAAAACCTTGACATGACTTAGTGAAAGTTAATAATTGTCTGTGTAACTGACCCTATGTATTGAAAGAAAAAAAAAAAAGTTTCATTTAGTGCTCATTTTGAAAAGAACTGTATGTAGTGTTGTGTTTAACTAAAAGTGATTCATTAAAAAACAAAATTATCTGGAAAGATCTGTGGTAAGCAAGCTTTGTCTTCAGATGAAGATGTTGCTTTATTTTTTATAGGATCTGTTTCCTAATCTCAATCACATGGCTGCTCAAAGAATTGCAATGAAAACATAAAATTCCCTGCAGAAAGATTAAGGGGTCTCTGTGCTCAGGGAACAGTTATGTGTATCTGAAAACTGCCATATTAAGCACAGTTTATGACATTACAAAGGGCAAGCACTTCATGAAGTAATCATAATGTGGTGACTTCCAAGAATCAAAAATATCATTGCTTCCCACTACTCAAACCTGAAAATGTTTAACTTACAAACAGAAATGGCAGCCTAGAAAAATTTCCAAAATTCATAAGCAGTTTCTCTGTAAGCACTCTCAGGTAACTCAGCACTTCATATTCCCCTTTCCTTCATCCCACTGAACCACCAACTGAACACCTCATGAATTCCAAAACCTTTCCTGTCTGACAGCTCCATGGGAGACTGACCAGACTAACACACTGCCTTTCTTCTGCTATCTCTCTCTCTCAGACATATCTTAAACACCTTTTTGTTCCTAGAGTTATTTCTTAATCATGGGGTTGCAATCCACAGAGATTGATCCTTCCAGAGCCAAGTGGGCCAGTCTATTTCTTTTTAAAATCTTTAGTAAACAGTCTATTACCTTTTTAAAATCTTAAGTAAACAAGATCTTCACACAGGAAAATTCCTTTCCTCCACAGCAGAAAAATCAACTTGAGAAGCACAAGTAATGGGAATAATTAATGATTTTAAGTACTGCTGTTGAAGGAAAGGAGAATAGCAGATACACTAAGTAGAAACATATCAAATTGGAGGGAAATTGGCTGTAAATAAATGTAAGATACAAATTAGAATAAAATGTTTGTCTTCATCTTTTCTCACCTAGATATTGAAGATACGAAGGCATTACTCTCAACTGCTTGTCTAAAGCCTTACCTCCAATTTTATCTTTTCTATTATTCATAGTATATATTTAATAGTTGGGAGTTGCTGATATTCCAGTACGGTATAGAAGCAGGAGTTTAGATTTTCACAACAGAAACATCTACATTGTCAGTCCCAAGGAGATCCAAACCCACTGAATTCTGCAGATAATCTAACATGATGTGAATCACTCCTACTTTGGTCCTTTAGCAAGCATATATAATGTAGAAAGTTATCTACCTGAACAAAGCTGGTATCAATAATCTAAAAGGTGGGATCCACATGTTTGTTTGGTTTTTTGGGTTTTTTTTGCTGATACTCAAATCAATCACTTGGGCTTCCCCTTTCACCACTGAAGTGAGATTTTTCCTTCTGAAAGCTGAGTAATGTTAAAGACACACCTTAGCACAGGATGACCCTTCTAGAATGCTGATGGTAGGTGAGCTGTATTTCAGTGCATGGGTGTTTATTGTAGAATTCAAACTAAAATGAAATGAAGTGGTCAATTATGTTTGTTGAAATATGTAGCGGGGAGTTAAGAAATATTTAACTATTAATTTATTGTAAGTAAAACCATTTTTTATAAAAAGCTTACAGTAAAACGTTTTAAATGTCTTTTTTAAAGGCTAGAGTATTTATTTAAGGTTTTTTTTAATGTGGTTTTACTTAAAATATAACCCACAGATCATGCATAACCTTCAACTCTCCTTTTAAAAGTTCTGTGTTGTGAAACACTTGTCAAATTAGTTTGTTTCCAGTTAATTAAAATTAAACATAACCAGACCCAAACCTTTTCTAATTTGCAGCTCTCCTCCTTAAATCAGTATTTTTGAACAATATGAACTGTCTGGTTTAATTAACAGGGAATAAGACTCTTCAGTTTGGTCCTGTATCACATCTTGTATAAAATAGTGTTTCTAATCCTGCATTAATTTACTCCCCACTATGACTAGAGCAGTTCAAAGACAAAAATTAATATTTTCAGGGCTTAGCTATGCACAGTTATCTAGGCTCCTAACTTTTAATCTTGATTTCCACCCACGCCACAGCTCCCCAAGCAAGAGGATTAAGAAAATAGGACAGTCAGTGCATTACTATCATTGTACTCTAATGAATATGGAAGTTATTGGAGGATAATACTGTACTTTATCTAACCTCAGCCTGCTCCAAAGTACCCTCACCAAGTCACATTTAAATGCCCCACTATGTATGCTATTATTTTGTCCTTGCACAGTCCTTGACAGCAAAGGGAAATGGCTTGTGAAATTTGACATCCAACTGTTACAAAGAGAAGTGAGATAAGACATAAGAACCAAGGATTTTCCCCATTCCTACCCACACAGCTCCTCCAGACCAGTCCTTAAGTGAGTCCTCTCAGTGGGGTTGGTATGAGAACAGGGTTAGGAAAAGTCACTTTTGCAGATAGCAGTGTAAAGGCTGGTGCCATGTTCATGTTATTTCTCATTGGTAAGATGCTGATGCCCTACATCTGCAGATGCTGTGTTGGCAGCAAAACTGGTGTGCCTTTTGGAGTTGCCAGCAGCCCTATTCCATGACCAGTCACAATTTTTGGAAAATGGGAGTGACTTTCCCTTGGACTGGTAATGCAGTGATGGCAGATTGCCATCCTGTCACCACTGGATCAGTCAAAGCACGCGGTGTGTGGGAGGCAGGAGACTGAGATACCCAGCAATTGGTTCCTCTCAAGATTTTCTCTCTGAAACACTCTTTCACAAAGTTCATCCTTTGAATTAAAATGAGTAAACTCCATGACTGGGCCTGTAACAGTTTTATGTTGTTATCATGTTAACATGCAACCCAACAGATGCCTTATTTGTGGAAGCAGGCAAAAAAGATGGAGGAAAGGGGGGGAACATGATAAAATTTGGTTCACATCAGTAAAATAATGACTATGTTCTATGTTTGCACTTTCATTGTTGTCAGTGGCACATCTTGGTGCTGCCACCTGTGTGGAGTAGAGTTCAGATGCTCAATCTCATTAAATTTAACTACAGCTCCCTAAAATTCTTCTTCCTAGAATTCCATTCTGTGAAATGCTTAATTAAAGACATGTTCTCATTATTGTTTGATTCTTTGAAGTTGTTGTTCTACTGGAATATATCTCTATCAATAAATACAAAATTAACTTTAATGCCAGTAAGCTCCATTAAAAAACTGATACAGAATTGTAACCACTTTGCCCAACAAATGGATTCTGCATATTCTATCACATTACAGAAAGAGAAAAATATGTTATTTAGAAAAAGAACAAAAAAGGAGTGACAAAGTTGGTTAGCAATGGACATTAAGCTTGAACTTTTTTGTTTTTGTATTTGGACATATGAGCAATGTGGCCTCCTAACAGAAATGGAGAATGTAAGTGATTATCCATTTACACGTTCTTAATTCAAATTAAAAGGGAGATGATGTGTTTTTCACTGATACTTTGGGCTAAGTCACATCACAACGCATGATAGGTGCAAAAGAGACAGTTATGTTGCAGTTAATCATGGGCACCATTTGCTGTGCCACAGTCATTATCTTGTCTGGTTTCAAGCTCCTGTTACAGAAATGTCTGGCTTAACCTTTGTGTTATATCTGCCAGACCATCAAGGATGTCTCAGATACCGTGAGCCACTTTCAAGTAGTGCTAAGTACTTAAACACTGCTGTCTGAATTGAGTCCTTACCAACAGCTGCAAAAGTACAAGTGGCACATAGTAATTTAGTACACCAAACCTTACTAAATTTGCAGAAAGTTAGAGAAACCTCTTTAATTTATATGAAAGTCACGTTATTTTCAGTACTTCTGCTTTGTTAAGCAACAGATTTTTTTTCTGAATTAAAAGAAAATACTGCAAAGAAAGTATAAAGATTTAGCACCCTCAAAAAGTACATACAGGTTGATAATTTCTGAAGCTTTTACAAAAGACTTTGGTCTTTTCAAGTACGCTCCTTGGATACTTATCTATTTTTAAATCACTCTAATGCATTGTCTCCAAAGGAAAAAATGACCTCTTTGTGATCTACACTTAACCACAGCATGCAGGAGGTTGGACCTGATAATAACCATATAAAAATAGGTTTATTGTGTCAGAACTGTGATACAGTTATTCCACTATTTTATCTCTGACAGTGGCCAACAGTGACTGTCTGGGAGGTGGCATTATTCAGCAAATACTGATACTTCCCAAAAATACTCTCCTTGCCTCCAGCAGTTTATAGAATCATAGACCCATTTAGATGACTCAGTGACTTCCAGAAACAGACAGCTGTCCTTGTAAATAGCAGCCTGGGAAGATTCTCCATCCTGTATGAAAGCTGCTCTCTTCAATTTTTTATCAATTTGCCACTTGCTAGTTTCCTTTAAGTTAATTTCTGTTAGGCAGTTTGGTTTTGTACCGGAAAAGAAAACAAAAAGTTGATCCCCATCCATCTTCTTTAGGATACTTTTGATTTATAGGTCTCAGTAATACCCTTCTGAACTGTGTTTTTGCAGGTTGAAAAGGCCTGCCCTACATAGGATGTAGAACCTGTTCCAGCCAGACCTTTCATCACCCTTTTTTTCTGTTCTAAAAGTGCTCTTGCTCCCTTTTTTTTTTTTTTTTTTTTTTTGTTAAAAGGGTGAGGGGGTGAGAATATCATTGCCTACAGAAGACATGGATATTCTGTGGACCTGTGCAGTGTATAGTTATATTCTTTAACCAATTTTTCCCTATAATCCTGAATATTCCACTTGCTTTATTGGCATTGCTTATCAGTAAGTTAATATTTTGACAGAATTATGTACTGTAACCCCAGGTGGTGCTCCTGAGTGATAACTGTCCAGTTAAAACCAATCATATCTGTAAAGTTTGGACTGTTACTGCTTGAGCCTCACTTAAAATTTACCTGCATTGATTGTCATCTGTCTTTTTATTGCTTTTGTTATTCAGTGTTGTAATATCTTCCAGAAGCCATCAACTTTCCTGTCTTTCTTACCATAAATATTAGCAAAATTTTGCCTCATTATTTACATCCTTTTCTCAGGATAGACACTGGGAAATCCTGCCACTGACCTACTTAAGCTGTAAATTTTATTGCTTCCTGCTATCTCCATTTTCTTAACAATTAACAAATAATTCAACCAGAAAAGGAACTCTCATTTTATACTGCAGCAGCTTTTTTTTGGAAAGATTACTTTATGCCTTTCTTTAGCTTTTTATTGAATATCTTTTGGAAGTTGAGATACATATATTAACAAACCCAAATAAATATATTATTAAGTCCACATATTTTTTGGTTCTTCAAAGTATCCCTGCAGGCATGTAAGGGCTGAATTATTTTCCAGAGGATACCGTGGCACACTCCCACTATTTATCCATGTGTCCATCAGTTCTGCTCTTCATTAAAGGTACTACTGGGTCTCACACCATTACCCTAGAGTTCCTGGAGTCTCCCTTCAAAGATCCATTGGCTTCACATTAAGCAACTTGCAGTTCTCTGGAGCTTTTGCACAAGTATATTGATCATATCTATCCTATTCAATTTAATTTCTAATGATCACATCGGTCTTCTTATAGATGAAAATGCATGTAATATTTTTGTTATATAAAGACTATTAAGTTATACAGGGTAGGATCAGTCACTACGTTCTGTTTATTGCTTCACTTTTACAGTAATTACAATACTTCAGTAGGAAAAAAATCAAAAGTCATCTTTTTAAAATGAAATTCTCCATTAGCATAATCTCTGTGAGACCTCATTTTCAGTAGTTCTCAATTGTTTCTATCTCATGGGCTGCTTTAGATATCCATTAGCATAAAAAAGTACTTTCTTTTGTCATTCACTGCTCAGTGTTTAGCATTTTCTTTTAATCGGGGAGAAAAATGAAAAAAGGACTGTATGAATAGGATTTACTACATAAGTATAAAAACCTGATACAAAAAAGTGCACCAGCACATAACCTACTTAGCAAATAAATGATAATTTCACAGCTAGCACCTGTTCTATTTAAAGCTATGAAATCAGGCCTTTATTGAATCTCACCTACCATTGTACTTGCATTGGGAAACAGCACCCAAAAATGTGAAAACGACAACATTTTTCAAATTAAGATAAATAGTTTATTTTTTTCACAGGTGAAAGACATTTTGCTTTTGAAGATTGGTACTTTTCCAACATAATAGTTTTTCACTCAATGATTTTTCACTCACCAAATTTTAATTCAATTTGGTGCTCTTTCAAATACAAAGTTAGTATCAAAAGCATGGCCTTCGGTCACTATGGAAATTTGAGAAAATTCATGCCTCAAATACACTAAATATTATTTTAGAAATCAAATCAGCTTCTGTCTTTGGCAGCACTTGCTGAGGAGGCTGGTTTTTGTATCACACCAACTCTCTCATCAGAGAAGTAAAAAAAATGAAGGGATGTCCAAATATATGTGAAAAGCATTGTATGTAAGGGTCATTTTTTTCAAATTATTATTTGTAGCTGGAAAAAAAAACCCCAACATTTAGTCTAAACTATTGCTTTTGTTTCTCCTAATACATGTAGATCGACAAGCACATTGTGAAAAGTTACTAATCCCATCCTAAAGTGGGTTTGAGAGAGAAGAGGTGAATTGTTATCTCCTGTTCCTCTCCTTCACAGATTCTAAAAGTGGGCTGGACCCTGAACTGTTTGATAATAAAACTTAGGTACAAGGAGCCCTACCCAGAGAAGCAGAAAGGATTCACAGTCTGTAAAAACTTCCCTTCACCCTCCAATATCCCAAACCACTGGTTTTAATAATATGTTGTGAGAGGTTTTTTTTGGCTGTTGTTTCCCCCACAACCTGCTGGGAACCTACCTCCACGGCCCTTGAAGGAGGTTCCCTTCCGTGAGTTCTTTGCCAGGGATGAAAAACGAGCGAGACTCACTGATTCTTGGTCTTCAGGTTATTGTTTATTCTTTTCTTATCTTGAGGTTGATATACTGCTCACACCAGACTCAGCACGACAGGAGCAAGGCACAAAATGGCAAAATGGCCTCGATCCCCAAAACCAAGGTCTTTTTAAAGATAATCAGCCCAATTACTGTTTAACACGTATATTGTTTTTACTTTACTACCAATAACTTCTGCTAATCTACACACGTAACAATTATGCTGCTACCATCTCTAACCAATGACTTTGTGCCAACAATGCAAAAGAAAATGAAGAAGAAGAAGAAACAAGAAGGAAAGGAAACCACACCCTAAATCCTCCATTTTGTCTCCCATTCACTCTCACACCAAAATCCTAAAATCCTAAATTCTTCACCCTGTGATAGATTCCTACTACTACTGCTACATACCTAGTTCGCACCTGTGTTCTCCAACTCATCCAAGCCTTAGCAATTTTTCCCTGGGACAAAGGTTAAAAACAGTGTCTGACTGGGGGTCAGGGCTCCCTAATACAAGCAGGGAAACACTCCCTGTGCCCTGGATTCCAACAATATGTAAAATCAGAGTGGTACCAGAAGGTCTTCCTGTAGTGATGTGCTGCTGCAAACAGGATGCTCGACCCTGTGCTCTCCTCCAGACCAATGAAGTGACATAGTGGCCTCATGTCTGCTCAAGATCCTTATCATGTAAGGAAGAGTCCCACAGGCCTGAGCTGTCAGAGTGAATAATATGTAAAAAGCTGTTTAATACTCACAAAAAGAGTGTTTCAATAAACCCATCTTCCTTACATCAATGGTCATTTGGAGAATAATACCCTGAATTTTACCTTATTCCTGGCTAAGAAACTAAATTTTCAGGGGAAGGGTTTTGGTTTGGTTTGGTTTTTGAAAAGTAATTTTGGTTTTGTTTTTGGTTTTTTTTTTTTTAACTCTAACTGGTTTAATTTTAACACTGCAGAAATCTTAAGTCTTTGGATAATAGTTTAAATAAGCTTTCAAAAATTACTTTGTGAATGTAATACAACCATGAATTAATTCAGAAGAACACAGTTATTGCACTTTCATATTACAAAAATAGCTTCTCCCAGTCTTTGGTTGAGACAGGAGATTCCTTGTGATGGATATAATACAGAAACATGATCTCTGTCAGATGGAGACATGCTGAAGTAAGATTATCTGCACTATGGTCTCCATTCCATTTCTAACACTGTGTTAGGATGTTCATGTTCCTGAGCCCCATCAACTGAGCTCAGCCTCCATGCTGTGGTGATCTCTCATTTCCCATTTTAAACTTGGCTGTCTCTGTGCCAGCCCTTGACAGACTTACTTCTGTCACATACATCACATCAGAGTAGATGAGAGACAGAAAACGTGACATCATAGAAATAACAAGGTGCCCTAAGTGAATTTCACATAAAGTCAATTGCTAATTGTAAATTTGGACCATGAAATCTGGACAATCACATTTGCTGTCACAGAAAGTCTCACCACAATTACTGGTTCCATCCTCATTAGTCCTGCCTCCATTAATTCCCTCAATACCTACATTCATCACAGAAAGCTGCTGATAAATATATGTCTTGGGGTGACTTTATGGTTCAGGACGTTTCCTTCTAATTTGTCTCAAACTGAGACAATATACTATGGGACAAAGGTGTTTGAAGAGACAAAGTATTTAAGAGAGAAAACCAAGACTGAACACATGGAACTAAGGTAATAAACTATCCAGATAGCAAAAGAGATGTAAGGATCTAAAAAGAATTTCACCACTTCCAAAGATGGATGCATTTTTCTGCAGTTTGGCATCCAGAATTGAAATGCCAAAGAGATACAGCATTAGAGTGAGAGGTGAAAAGGACTTAGTGTGAAATGGTGCCAAAATTTTATGCTGTAGTGGAACAATCCCCATATTCAAATGCATTTTATTACAGAGCGTCCCAAGGCAAGATAATGCTGGGTCCCAGTCTCAGAGTTGTCCCAGGTGGAAAAGCAAATGGATTCACAGTGTCTGTGCCCTGTAAGTGAAGCTGCTGCTGCAGAGTGTCAGGAAGCAGAAGGGTTGCACCTTTATTATTGGAGCATGTCCAGAGATGGGCAGCAGAGCTGGTGCTGGGATCTGGAGAGTAAATCACATGAGGAGTGCCTGAGGGAACTGGGGATGTTCAGCCTGAAGGAAAGGATGCTCAGGGGAGACCTTATTGCTCTCTATGAGCACCTGAAAAGAGGTTGTAGGCAGGTGAGGGTTGGTGTCTTCTCCCAGGTGACTAAAGACAGAACAAGAGGAAATGGACTGAAGCTGCACTGGGGGAGGTTCAGGTTTAACATCAGGAGGAATTTCTTCACTGAAAGGGTTGCCAAATGTTGGAACATGCCAGGCAAGTGCAGAGTCACCATCCCTGGAAGTGTTTAAGAATTGACTGGATGTGGCACTCAGCACCGTGGTTTAGTTTAGGTGTTGGTGTTTGGTCAAAATTTGGACTCAATGACCTTAGAGGTCTATTCCAGTCTTAATGATCCTATGATTCTATTAATTCTATTAAGCAGATTCAAGCCAGTTCCTAATGGTACATTGGTCCTATTTCATGCTGAACTCAACTGTTAAAGCAATTTATGATTGTAAAATCCCACTTGATCCAGCACAGCAATCTGTTGTCATGGAAACTTGAATCTATCCTGTCATGAATAACTTTCTTCACACAGGAATTTAAGTGCCATATTTTTCAGATTAAATCAAGCTACAAGTTTCCCATCTGACAGTAATATCAACAAAATTTATAGAGAACTGTTTCATTAATGGTATGTCAATGTTTAATCTGAGTACCATTTAATAAAAGTAGCATTTGAAACTACTATAAAATTAATATCTAAACCATTAAATGTTATAAGAATTAAATATTTTATATCTTTAATAGCACCTAGAAATAAGTCATGAGATATATCTATATATTTGTTATAATAGATATATTTGCTTTTTGTTTTAACGCTGTATACTTTTATATAATAATATAATGACTTGAAAATTTTAAAAGTTTTCTGACAGCGATACCTTTATTTGAAGTATGTCAGTCAATTTTTGTAAAACAAGAAATAACCTCTATTCATTAAATTGTACTTATAATTTTAACAAAAGTTTATTTTACTTACTTGTTTCTCTTTATCTCGATCTTGGCTATATAGTGACTAGTAAAAATAAGCAAGTAGATTGCTTGAGATATGAAAAATATGATTTTTATGAGACCCTGTGTATTAAAAATGTGCCCATCAAATACTCAGAGACGTGTCAGATAAACATCTGGGCTTTTGGATGACAAAACACTGGAATTATGATTTTTGTTTTACCCGTGGCAGTCATTAAAATAGCTAGCTGACTGTTTTTGTTGAAATTGAAGAAATGATTTTTTTTGTTGAAATTGAAGAAAGGAATTCTTTTACATTCATATATTTTTTAAAGTATGTACTCTGTGTGGAAAAGAAAATTTTGTGTTTTCTTGGGAAAAGGTTTTTTAATTTAAAAATGTACCTATTCAGAAGAAATCTGAATATTGATGAATGGAATACACAATTTTGTTTAAAACCTTGCCAATCTGCTCCCTGGTGTCATAGTTTATTTACTTCCCTTCCTTTATTCTCCTTCTATTTTCAGGCTCACTGACCTGTACCCATCTTTCATATGGTACCTCTGACTGTGGGACTCTCCTGACATACTGAAGTAGCACAACAAGAACAGGAGAAGAAAAGCACAGTATGTGAAGTGAAAATCCTGATCAGGAAAAAAAAGGAATTAAAAAATTGCTGGGGGCAAAATGACTGCAAACTGCAAATCCTGTGATATCAGAAGTTTTGAGTTTTAGCCAAAGATTTTGAAATAGTCTCCAGTTGTTTACTTGCTATTTCTAAAAAAATCAATAGTTAAAAAAAAACCAAAACACTTCCCTGATAAGTTCTAGTTACTATAATAGTTTCTGTGGCCAAATAAATATAGAAATACACTGACAAATAGGAAGACTATATTTTAGTTTTTATTTTTCCCACCCACAGTATGATATAGGGTACATCACCTCACTCTGCTCTCCATTATCCAGCTCCACAATTGCCCTGTGTCTCTGTGCTCTTTTCCTTGGGGTCTATTTAAAGGACCCATGATTCACTTCAGAGAGCTGTGAATTTAAGGACTGATCTGAACTGAGCTCTTGGCCAACATAAGCAATAGCTTTTCACTGTAGAATTCCTGGATCTGGACCATTATTTTTCAACAAAGAATGAGTCTAGAGAGACTCAAAAAAAAAAAAAA
>VXAX01003773.1:361742-384017 GCA_013399835.1 Leptocoma aspasia
TTCATAGATTAATTCCAATCTATATTTGTAAATGTTGGTGCTCAAAAGATTTTTGAAGGAAATACATGACCATCCAAGCTGGGAATTTATGGACATCTACTGCCCTATTTCATTAGTGAGAGAAAGGTGTCAGAAATTCCAGCATTTCATTGGTGCGACCAAAGTCTGTGTTGAGAAAAGGTTGTGAATATTTGCATATGAAGGTTCCAGATGTGACAGCTCATGTTTTCTTCTCTTATTTCCACCACAAAAAATAATAGATTCAAATCAAAATCAGGATGCAAATATTTGCTCATACCTTACACCCCTTCTCTTGCCTGATTGAGATTCATTATATTATTGCTTTTACCTGTTAATTTTCTCAGTCATATATAAGGCAGAAAAAAACAGCAGTTTTGCCCATAAGATGCCACAGTCAAATCAGTTCAGCCATGTCTGCGTGCAAAGAAGAATATTGCAATGTTAAGCATAAACTGTGGTTAATTATTTAAGCTGTAAGTAACAAAAAAGTTTATTAAGCACAGAGAGTAAATCTACCACAAGACAGTCCCTACCAGATTGAGTCAGCTTTATAGTAGATTAAACTGTAGCCTCAAACTACTTGATAATTCCGCTTTAATGTTTCCAGTTTGTCAAATTTTAATACTAAATGAGTGTAAAATTTTAGCCAGAGGTAAAGCAAAGTTTCAGGACTAGAAAGTTGCTGCTGGCTGAGGGGAAAAAAAAGTTCATGGAAACTAAAATAGGTTCTGATTTTACTGGGCTTACTGTATTTTGAACATAAGGAAAAAAAAAGACTAATGATAACCAGGGAATTAATAACTCAAAATAGTTAAGTCATAAAATAATAAGTCAGTTATTTTGCCCTGTTTCAGTTAAGGAGAAGACAAATGTACAATGGTCAATTGAGTATGTGCTATTTCCAAAATTTCTAACTTTAGAGTTCTGTGCTGTAAGACGATATTTTGGCTTCATCGAAGCCACGGTAAAACTCCCATCTGCAGCTTTTATATCACACTGCAATAATATATCTCCTCCTCAGAATAGCTTATGACTTTGCCCTCCCACCAGTCCAGGATGTTTTATAATAGGAATTTAATGTCTGGACAGATTACTCTACATTTTTTCTGATCAAAGTCTTCAAGATGTTCTGGTATGTCAGTATGTCCTGACCTTGTTCTGTTGTTGAGCTCTACAGACTGTGGTCTGTGCCTTGGCATTAAGGAATGGACACACACAGAGGTCTACCAGGATTTTATAGTGCTGGTGCTTCCCAAATATTAGCACTAAATGTTTTCAGGTGTCTGCATCAGGAAGAGCAATGCCAGCAGGCCAGCAGAGGTGATCCTGCCCCTCTACTCAGCCCTGGTGAGTGAGACAGAGATCCTCAGTATAAGAGAGACAAGGAGCCACTGGAGAAGGTCCACAAAGGGATTGAAGCATCTGTCTCATGAGGAGAGACTGTGGGATCCCGGCTGCTTAGTCTGCAGAAGAGAAGACTGGGAGGGGATCTCATCCATGCATATAAATATCTACAAGGCAGGTGCCAAGAGGATGGTGCCTGACTCTTTTCAGTGGTGCCCAGGGACAGGACAAGGACCAATAGTCTTAGACTAAAACACAAGCTTCACCTCAACATGAGGAAAAAATTCCTTACATTGATTGAAGATGGCAGAGTCCTGGAACAGGCTGCTTGCAGAGGTCATGGAATCTCCCTCTCTGGAGACATTCAAAACCCACCTGGATGCATTCCTGTGTAACCTGCTCTAGGTGACCCTCCCTGGGCAGGGATGTTCCACCAGGTGATCTCTAAAGGTCCCTTGCAACCCTAACAATTCTGTGATTCAGTGTCTGTGACTCTACACCACCAGCACATTATGGTAGTGGGTATTAACAGCATCTGTATGTGATGGGCCATTTAGAAATAGTGTGGAGTGACTAATCTGAGATTAAAAAAATGAAATATTTGCCCACTAAAGTATGAAATTTGTGATTTGTGAGTCCAAGAATTGAAGCTTATATGCTGCACTGTCCCTTCCTTCCTAATACTGAGAGACATTAAAATCACTGAACAGAGCAATCTGCTTTACCTGTTTGTTATATCCCTTCTGCAGGTTTTAATAAACCAAATCCTGATGTTTTTCTATGGATATGAAAATCATACTCTCACTGCCTACTTCATGCTCTCTACTTATGGATGGGAGTAAGGTATCCACCCTTATTTGACTTTATTATTATTAACCTTTGAGACTATTGGTCACAAATATGTGCTGAACAGCTTAAAAATATTTTGGGGTTGAAAACTTTGAAGTTTTCAGGTAGGGCACAACACAAGAAAGCCAGCTATAACAAAAGCTCTCTTTTTCATGAGTTTCCATCTTGCTTGGTGCCTAGATGAAGTCATGGAGGAAAGCAAATTCCTGGGACTTCACTGCCCTCTATACTCTGCAGATAGATCTCAACAGGACACCCAAGGCCACATTCCTGTGCTTTATTCCTAGTGCCTGGCAGGCACTGGGCTGTGGATGGAAGTGAACATGGCATGAGTCATCTTGGAGCAGAGGGAAGTACTGTGCAGTGAGTGGGAGGAAGCATTTGGGTGAGCTGGCAGAAGCTGTGCCTGCCACAGGACACAAAGATCTGTCACTGCCCCTGAACTCCACTGCACCAGTGGCTGGATACAATTCCTGACTCCACTTGCCTAGTGACTGTGTCACATCTTCCTGGTAAATGTGTCTTGATGGTCTTCTCTGAGCCAGTCAGCTCCTGACTGTGACTTTGGCTTGTGAACAGGTCAGGGCCACCTCTGATGTGGCAGGTGTTTGGGGATGCAGCTAAAGTTTTTTGACCAGGTAAGGACACTTTGGAATGCCTAAAGTGGGTGTCTGTTAAGATTCACTGTGTGGACTTCAGGTGTTTTCTTTAGCTCTGTTTCAGGGTGGGCTGTACCCAGGGTATTTTTTGAATCTTAGAATCATATAATGGTTTGGGTTGAATGGAAGTTCAAAGGTCATCCAATCCAACCTCGGTTCCATGCGCAGGGATGCCTTCCACTAGAAGGTGGAGGACAAGGAAAGGACAGAGAGTCTCTGGAGATGTCTATCAGAGGTGTTTTCTTTGCAGGTGCAGAAGCAGATCTGCACAGTGAGATAATTTCCTGATATATTAGGTGAGAGCTTGCAACACAGTGTGATGGGGAAAAGAATCTCTTTAAATTAGGATAGCTGCAAAAATTATCCTAGCTGCAAGTCTCTCCAGTGGCAACACGCCCTTCACACATCTCTTATGGGGAAGTGGATCTTCAACATTTACCTGTCCCTTCTGATAATGAAGAGGGGCAAGTAGAACTGTCATTAAGGCATCTTGGCTCAGTGGCTGGGGCATAAGGTGAGGGTTCAGGCCTGCACCTGCTTCCCTGCTGTGTCACAGGTTTTCTTCCTTTGTCTGCATCTTCCCATCCCAGGGGGTCTGCCTCTTCTTCCTCAGACATGATGAAGCAGGAGCCATGGAAGCACCAAAAACAAGCATTTCTCTCAGCTCAGGCTCTTTACTTTAGAAAAGCTGCTTTCACCCCTTGTGGCAGTTTGTCAGAATTTGAATCAAGTGACCTTAAATGTGTTTATCTTTTTATTATGCAATTAACAGCATTGCAATATCCTGTGATTTCTTTTTGTGACTTAATCCTCGTAACTGAATTGCAGAGCTATCCTAGAAATAGACACAATAAGGACTTGAGAATAGTAATAATTACAAACCTCCTGAGTTTTCCAGTCTCTGAGGTTAATGTTTTAATTAGCTATTGGTACTTAATTCACTTCTAGAGGCAGTTCATTGAAACCATTGCAAAATAATTTTTAAAGTTATTTCAGTTTTTGAATCAGAATATGAAATCAATGCTTAAAATATCTAGAAAGTTCATGCTTTTCATTCACATTTACACAATGAGTTTTAGAGGGAAAAGGAAGAGAAAGACGTTTTTCATTTTATGCACAGTTTTTCAGAGCATCACCAAATAAATCCAGTGCTTAACAGCCCCACCTCCTGGTGAAAAAGCAATGAGAAAACAAACATTTTACTGGCAATGTTTTCTGATCTAGCTTACATAATGGAAATGCTTTTAGTTTTGATTTTTCATGACAGCTCTAGAGCATGTTTAGAGCTTTTTTTGGTTTTTTATATCTATTCCCTCTTTTTTTTCTCTCACATCACAGGAATATTATACTCTAATTATTGCTTTTCTCTTTAATGTCTCCTTTAAAATTGATGTATATTTAAAAAATACACTGTCTGATTTTTATGCCTTCCCATAGATAAATCCAAAGCTAGAAATCAGGAAAAACCCAATAGGATCTGGGGACTTCTGAAGCTGTTCTTGAGTGCAATGTCTTCAGGAGATAAAGCATGAGACCACGAGGAATCCCAAGATGGTGTAAGTCTTGGAAAATAAATAATTTTATGTCAGGAAACCATTACCCAGTAGCATGGATGAGCCCACACCTGCCCTGAGGAAGGATATTTTCCATATGATTCTTTCCTGTGCCAAAATCTAAGTTCCCACTTAAAGCTTTTTTTTCACAGTAATCTCCTAATAGTGTGTTCTGATAGCTTTTATCCTCTTTCCCTGATTCCTTGCCTCCAGAAGGAATAATAAAATTCCTTCTGGAGGCAAGGAACTTATAAAATTCCTATGAACCCAAAATAGTTAATAACAAGAATAGGACTGCCAGCATTTGGGAGATGAAAACAGCCTACATTCAATAGTTGGAAGCATCATGAGGACAATGAAAAGGTCAGTGACTTCATTGCTAAACAGAGCATGCAAGGAAGGAGCGCAGCATGTGCGTGGAGAGGGGCTGGATGTTTCACCATGGGAAAACTTCAGTATAAATCATGAGCAAGTTCAATTAAGATCTGCCACTTTGATTTTTCTGATTCAGTCTCTGCTTCAGCCTCTGCACCATCTTTAGGTTTGCCAGCACCTCTGTCCTCCAGCTACCTGTCAGCCCACCTCTTCTCCAAAGTCAGGATTCACAGCACTGTGCCTGGCCCTGCAGCACCTCGCAGAGTGGAGACTGTGCTTTGCTGTGTGCTGCCTTTTGTGCAGGGCTTCTCAAGAGCAAGAATTATAGAATCATAGAATACAGAAAATAGAACACTTCTGGCCCTGCACAGGACACCCCAACAATCCCACCATGTGCCTGAGAGCACTGTACAAGTGCTTCTTGAACATTGTCAGACTTGGGGCTGTGACCAGTTCCCTGGGGAGCCTGTTCCAATGCCCAAACACCTTCTGGGTAAAGAAGCTTTTCCTAATATGCAACGTAAATTTCCCCTGACTCAACTTCAGGCCACTCCCTAGGGTCCTGTCACTTGTCATCAGAGAGAATAGATGAGTGTCTGCCCCTCTTCTTCCCCTCACAAGGAAGCTGNTCACAGCACTGTGCCTGGCCCTGCAGCACCTCGCAGAGTGGAGACTGTGCTTTGCTGTGTGCTGCCTTTTGTGCAGGGCTTCTCAAGAGCAAGAATTATAGAATCATAGAATACAGAAAATAGAACACTTCTGGCCCTGCACAGGACACCCCAACAATCCCACCATGTGCCTGAGAGCACTGTACAAGTGCTTCTTGAACATTGTCAGACTTGGGGCTGTGACCAGTTCCCTGGGGAGCCTGTTCCAATGCCCAAACACCTTCTGGGTAAAGAAGCTTTTCCTAATATGCAACGTAAATTTCCCCTGACTCAACTTCAGGCCACTCCCTAGGGTCCTGTCACTTGTCATCAGAGAGAATAGATGNACTTGTCATCAGAGGGAATAGATGCGTTTCTGCCCCTCTTCTTCCCCTCACAAGGAAGCTGCCATGAGGTCTCCCCTCAGTGTCCTCTTCAGGCTGAACAGACCAAGTGACCTCAGCCACACCTCATACAGCTTCTCCTCATGGCACTTTGTTGCCCTCCTTTGGCTGTTCTATAATACTTTATATCTTTTTTATATTGTGGTGCCCAAAGCTGCCCCCAGGACTCAAGGTGAAGCCACCTCACTGCAGCAGAGCGGGACAATCCCCTCCCTTGTCCGGCTGGCCAGGCTGTGCCTGATGCCCCCCAGGACAAGGATGGCCCTCCTGGCTGCCAGGGCACTGCTGACTCATGTTCAGCTTGCCAGTGACCAGGACCCTTTCTGTGGCATTGCCCTCCAGCACCTCATTCCCCAGTCTATCCACATATCCAGGGTTGCCCTGCCCCAGGTGCAGAATCCAGCAGTTATTTTTATATGGGTGGTGATTGCCCATCACTCTAGTTTTTCCAGGTCTCTCTACAGGGCCTACATATGCAGCCTCCTGGACAGTTGGTGTCTGGCTGGGGTGGGAAGTGGCAGCAAGGTATTCCTTTTCTAGAATTAAATGCAAATTAGACTTATCAGGGAGTGCATTCCAAAGAAGCACAAAGATGCAGAGAGTGGTGCTTTTACAGGAATCAGCTGGTGCATTTATAGTGGAATCTATCCAGGAATAGCATGTTTCAATTCCCCCTCTTGTCTGTAGGGTTGAAATGCCTCTGCTAATGCTTTCCAGCAATATACCTTGAAATACTAATAAAGATCAATCCTGAAGTTGCAACACAACACATTAGCATGTGAGGGAATTCTCTACTCATACCTGAAAGGGGAAAACCAGCCCTGGTCACAGCATTTGGATCCACATAATCACTATTACATCTGCAACCTTAAAAAAATGCTGCTTTAAATTTCAGTCACTGTTGCTTGCTCTTTGGGGTGTTAATAAAAAATTGGTTGTATGATTTTGTTTTAGGAAAAGTGTAGAGACGTAAAAGGAATACATGCCAGGACTTAAGAGGAAATGTACATGGTTGAGAGGCACAGGAATGTCATGGGGTCACACTTTCAAACACTGAAGTCCCATCTAGCCACATCCTTTCTCTTGTTCAGATCTCCCATCACAGGTTGCTTGAGGCTGCCTCGAGGAGTCTCCTTGCTTTGTTCACCTCCTTTTCAAAGTATTGACAGCCCTTTCTGGTTTGCAGCTTGTTCTGGTTTAAAAAGTAAATTAAGTCACTGGGGAGGAAGAGGGAAGGGGAGAGAGGATATCTGTGCACATGCCTTGAGATTGAATTGAACTTTTTATCTTTTTTAAAAGGTTGCCTACAGAAGGGAATAAATGAGAATATTATTGGTACGTGGACTTCAATTCTGCCACCTTCTAAATACACAAGCATACAAAATATTTTGCTGCTTAAATAAATTGCCAAAATGGGCTAATTTGATTCACCTTTCACAGAAGCAAACCCTGAGAGCATCCCACCTTATCTACTTTACCCTCAACACTTACCCTCATTGCAAGAACCAAAATGAGGTCCACTGATCCAATTCAGTCCATACTGGTGGAGAGTGAAAACCATTTAGGACTGAAATAACTGCTAAAGTTGACTCTCCTCTCATTGACAGCACAAACCACTTTCACATCAGATATTGGACTCTGGAAGTGTCATCAAAAATATTTAGGAAAAGACACTGAAAATGAAGGATTTATCCTCTCAGCTCTTGCTGGACTGTTCAAGAAGATTGTAGCATTCCTACCATGTTGCACTTAACCATATGAATAAAAGAGGAGTTTGTTTTTCAGGCTGTCAGGGAAAAACCTCTCAGAGAGCACTAAATTAACATTAAACCACTCTGTGGGTGCCTGGGGCTGGTACAGGGGTAATTGTGGCAGGACTCAAGAATTTAAGGAATGAATCTGAAGGCTGTATATAACTGAAGCAAAAAAGAAATTTTGAAAAGAAAAGTAATTACCAGTATGCCTTGTGATGTAAAGCATCTGAAATACAAACAGTAGAATCATTTATAACTAATAAACTAATAAACATATATGTATTTTTCTCAATAGAGTGTGTATAATCTTGCAAAGTAAATGATTAATAAATTGTTCATGAGCAGTCACTTCAGTATTGGACCTTTGAGCTGTGCTAGATTACTTCATGAAAAGCATTGGGTCTGCTATGTGGACCCAACCAAAGTAAAAATTTAATCAAAGGAATTGCTATGTGAGTGAATTCTGTTGCAAATAAACAATTAATGCAGCTTATTATTAGACACTAAATACCTTTTAATAGTTGCTTCCTAATATTCATTTCTTTGGGCTCACTATTCCATTCACAAATATTTTTTGTCATGTGTTTAAGTTGAATGCTGATCTACTGCAATTTTTCACAGAGAAAACACAATTAATAAATTAGTTATTATAAATAATTAATATATATAAATAATAGATAAATGTTAATAAATTAATAAAACAGCCAGTAGCAAGAATTGAAAGCAAATACAAAATTGATTTATTCAAAGTGGAGAAAGCATTAAGAAGGATTAGGAGACCGGTGCTGCCAGTAGTGGTTACTATGACTTTGAGGAAGCCCCGTCACTTTGGGATTTCTTTATTTCCACTTTTGATCCTTCATTGACTTTGACTTATCTTAATGGTCAATTTTTGTCAGCTGTCATCCACTTCTAACCTTGAAATGTTACAGGAGTTTTTAGAAGATTCTCAAAAGTCAACCTTTCCCTGTAAATCTAATGAAAAAGCAGTGATGATGGTAGAAAAACTAGTCAGCTTTCATCATGAGAGCAGACAGGTTTTGCCATGAAGTCCCAGGGATGCAAGAACAGGAATTCTCTACAGGAGTTGTGTTCTTCTGACTTTCTTCTTAGCATTTTTGAATTTTTAAGGTTCTGTAACCATCTCTCCAGAGTTTCACACTGTGAAAGATAGCAACAGGCTAAATTAAGCAATTCTTTGATGACTTTAAGGAATCTGGATATGCTGGGCAAAACTTTCACCCTCCTTTCCAACCTGGACAGGTCTGTTTTCTTGGGTTTGAGAAACAAGCAATTTAAAAAAAAAATAGATAAAGCAATCTTCAAACAGCTGTGTATCAGATAAAGTTATCTTTCTTCTGTATCAGAACAAATAACTGTGCAGTTTTGAGAAATGGCTGTCCCATTGTACTGTTGGTTTTCTCACTGGCTGTGACAGAAAGAAGCTTTTCATTTTGGATTTCCATAAGCATTTTCCATCATGTTACCCCAACTGTTCAACCTATTAAGTAAAATTTTTGCTTGTTTCTCAGTACCAAAAAGAAGAATCTTTCAAAATATGACCCTCCTCCAGAGCAAAATATATACAGAGTCTGGCTTTAGACTAAGCAGAGAGATGACAAGAGCAGCATGTTTAGAGAGAAAAGTAGCCTTGGGAAAGATTGTTTGCAGTCCCACTTCCATTACACATGTAAGGAGCTGTGTTATTCAAGCAAAAATAAGTTGTTTCAGGTTCTGAAGTCAATCAAAGACTTCTGAAAGTTGAACTGTGAAGTTTGCATTAGAAAATCAGTGTAACAGAATGGAGAGTACCTTTTGAATGGCTCAAGCAAGAGAAAAAAAAAATCTTTAAATATTCTCTAATTTAATTTCAAATTAAATTAAAAGGGTTCAGGTAGAAATTAAACAAAGAGAATTTTCCAAATGGTGTTAGAGATGTATCTAAGGTATTCCTAAATGGAAAACCATGTCAGCCTCAGGAGACTCCGTCAAAAGAAAATAGTTTCAGGCTGCAAGATTCTTAACTAATAGTTCTGATCGTATGCTTTTATGGTCTGAAAGAGGGAGATAACAGTAGGAGGCAAAAGCAATTAAGTAGTGATACAAAAAAATGAGGAAGTCTCTTTTAGCAAAATCACACCTGTGAATGTGCAGTCCTGGCCTATGACAGCTCTCTTCTTCACCTGGGTACATTTTGAAAGTTCTAGGACTTTTTTCTTTTCAGTATTATATTTGCTTTAAAGGGATAAGTAGTGTTGTGTGGCTTGTAGGCTGCATGAGTGAACACATTAAATAATTCAGGCTGTTCTATGCAAAGCATCTGTTGCCTGTTTGCCTGTGATTGCTGTGGGTGAGACTCACTGGAGGGGGTGTCCAGGGCTCCTGCACCAGCCCAGGCTGTGGCCAGCAGGGAGGGATCCCATCAGCCCAGCTACACACGGTCCAGGAGAGAGTGGGAGGACGATTTCGCTCCAGACAAAAGGATTGTCCAGATTATGGTTTTCTCTTAATGCCTGTGTGTTTTAAATCTTGATTATCACCCTCTGTTTTTAAAGCTTGCTTCAGTTAATTCCAAAAATTTCTTCCTCTTTTGCTCCGCTGAGAAGCAGCTTTCCTTTCACAAACATTGTCCGTCAGAGAAAGTTGTGCTCCATGACTTGGACGCAGTGCTGTGAGCCAGGTGCTGCTGTTATCAACAAAGGGCCTTGCCAGCTTTCCTACTTCTTGCTCTCCTTTTTGATTCATTATTCATATATAGAGAAAAGTATCTAATCTAATCAAAATATTAAGACTTTACCCGTGCTTTTTACTGCCATTTTTTTTCCTTTCCAACTTTTCAGAAAAGCTATCACTGTTTTATAACAAATCTCTCACTATGACAGTCAAACATTAGAGAAGGCAACACATGTTCCTATTCTTGAGTGAATTATGTTCTATGCTTTTTCCTTTCTAGGAAATTCATCTCCATTCTTTTCTAAAAGGAGAAGACTAACCATGAATGTAGGTGCTAAGCAAGAAATAATCAAGCACACAAGGATTTCAGGTGAGAATGTTGGATGATTTCCACTGAACTTTTTCTCACCTGTTATTCTTTCTTTCAGATTCTCTGTGAATGAGTGCTTACTGCAGACATTCTTTTATTTGGAACAAATTCCATAAAGTTTATAAGGAAAAATGGACTATGAATAAATGCCCCAAAGTAATTTCTTTCAGACCTCACTAGAATTTTTGAATGGGTGAATTAAACTTAAATAGACTCTCTGTATGATGAAAAGGAAGGGCATGATATCTTCTTCTGTGCAGCAGAACGTATTCTCTCAAAAACAGAAAACAATTTCTTTTTGAAATATCAGAGTCTGTCCATAAGCCCTTACATTCCTTTAGACACAAACACCTCTCTATAAAAGATATGATTATTTTTCTTGCATTTTTTGATGCTGTCCAAAATCAACACATCTTGGATTTGAAGGGTACTAATGTTGGTATGATCATTGGGGCTCAAGTAAAACATGAATTATTTGAATCAGCCCTCCAATCTTCTGCTGACATCATGCTCAAATATTATGATACAGTGCTCAGAAAAGAAGTAGACAGATGAGCAAGCTGGAATCAGGTAGAGATTTCCTAGCTACCACTGATGATAAGAGTAGTGTCCACCATGACAAGAACTCAATCTAGAAGTGAGAGCATTGGTATTGCCATCAGTAGTTACTCATTTTTGAGTCTTTCAAGTGCCTTGCAGCACCTGAGAGCTGTAGCACAAATTTACCTGTGATATTTTTTCTGCAGTGCTAGTTGTTCCCTGCTGGAGGGTGATAATACTTCTGGAAAACTTGTGCCTTGACCATGGTCTGATTGATTTAGCACCAAAAAGCATCCTGTGTTTCACTCAGAGAGAAAGTGAGCAATATTTCCTGGCAGAGCTAAGTAGATATTCCTAACTTAGTTGGCCTGATCTGGGAAATGAACACTTCTCTTTACAGACTATTTTTCTTCACAGCTCCTTTGAAAGATCATGACGATACACCCACTAAGCTCTGCAAAGGTCAAGGATGCTCTCCACAAAGGTGGAGGTCAGCCTCTCTGACATTGATACAAGTCAAGTCTGTCATTACTCATTCATCTCCTACACCCTACAGCAGCTTTCCAGGGTCACATAGGAAATGTGGAGTAAAACCAAGGATTTAATGAAAAGCTGATTTTTAGCTCTGTTTCAAGCTCCAAACCAGAAAACAAACATTTCCCTTCTTGACCTCTTTTAAAAGTGCAAGTCAATAGCTTGAGTTCTTCCACACATACAACAAATACAATAGGAAATGGGAATTGGAAACGAAGATTAGCATTCCTACTGCTTCAATTTTTTCCCTTTTTTTGTCTTCTAGATGAAAAAAATCCAACTACTACTTTATAATAACAGCAAAACATTTGCTGTGAGCAGAAAACTTTGGAGGAAGTGAAAGACAATCCTAACAAACACTTAAACATTACCAGACGTGCTTCCAAGGAGATTGTTAGCCAGATTATGAAATTCTGGACAAGTTGTCCCATCCACAATTGTGAGCAAATTTTGAACCATTAATGCTCTCACCTTCAGTCAACCTCATAAAAACATCCTATAGCTTTTGTGGAATGAGTGTAAGAAAGACCAGTTGTCCAATATGAAACAAGGATGGAAACATGGCAATAATAAGAGATTTTCAAATAATGGAGCAAATTCACTGGAAAGTATTTATTGATTGTGCTGTTTGTTCATCTAGAGGCGCCCATAAGTTAGACAAGGCTGGCAGAAAGATGTTATGTCTTTCATTATGCCAGTCACTACAGGTGGAAAATAGGCTAAATTATTAATCTGTCAGCCCTTTTTCATGTCAGCTCTTCATGCTATGTTGTTAACTTCCAACGTCATCGTGGCAATGTCATTATAACCCAACTTCATAAGGATATTACATAACCAAGGTTAGTTATTGGCACCATACTGCCTACTTCAAACTGGTGAGGCTAGGAGGTCTTACAGGCAGAATTATTCAGCTCTTGGTGCTCTATGTCCAGCTGAAGTTTATGTCAGTGACAAGTAAATACTGTCATAAAGCTAACAAACAAAAGATTTGGAGCTGCATGCTAAGAGGAAACAGGAGTGCTCTCCTGTTTTATTTCTATTTATTTCCTCTCTCTTGAAATCAAAGAGCCCTAGATAAACATTCAAGATTTACCATAAATCTACAGAAGAAAAGTTTGGTTAACACAGAAAATAATTTGTATTTGTGAATATACTTGTGTGAGCCTACCCTCTGCAAAGCTTATTACAAACTCGTTTACATCTGAATTGTTAACTATTCCATTATTCAATTGTACGATTTAAATATGTGGGTTGATCTGTGCTAGAAAATCTTTGAAATTTGTTTTCCTCAAAATGTGGGCACTGGAGCATTATACACTCCAAGTGATATGAGAAAATTAGATTCAGTCTTCTGAGCCTGTTTGCTTTGAATGAAATTCTGCTGTAAATACAAGAGTCAAATGTGGTTGGGAGAGTGGTTTTATTGTGGATCTATCTTGTTTTGTATTTGCTGCTGAACACATGTAGGCAGAAGAATTCATGCTGCACTGCAGTAAAACCTAAAATGTCATTAGATTATATGTGTGACAGCAGAAGAAAACACCATACTTCAGGATTTTTCCATGAAAAAATAAAGACATGAAAATTAACTAAATTACCTTTGCATTTTACTTATTTATTTGGCTATGGATTTTGCATAAAATCAAAGAAAACCATTGTTTTCTTATTCTCATAGAGATATATCCCAGTGGTGCCTTATAACCTTTCTAATAAACCCCTCCTTCCGTCACTACAAGACCTGAATCTGTCAAGTATTTTTTATTCCTATTCTATATTAAAAAATCCTAGATTCATGCACAGATTTTTTTCCTTTTCCTGTGAAATGTAGGGATTTATTGTCTGTGACCTACACAGTTCTTTATTTCCTTGCTAATAATTGGATGTTTGCAAGACATGGTGAAAGTTTGGAGATGGGGAGAGAGGCAGAATACTCCTGAAGGGAAATCAGTATTAAATGAGGACAACCATGAGATTTCCTGAATTTGACCATGTTTCAGTCCTTCCTAGCTCAGTCATGCATAGATATTCACACTCTAATGAAGCAGAAAGGGGGAAAGATGTTTCCTTGCCCTTCCCACTCACTCCAGCATAATTCCACTTGCAGTTAAGTGTTTCTTTAAAATGACAGTATAGTTTCCAGATGCCCTAAAGCTTGCCTGAATGACACAGAACTGTGAGGCTGAAGCTGTCACATGGAACAATTTATATCTCTGGCTGACCTATGCCCATCCAAACAGACAAAAAGAAATCTCACTACATCTAAATGCCAATCTAGGAAGAGGAATGAAAGCCAGAGCACAGGAAGGTAGAATTATGTCCTGAAAAGTCACTGATTCTGACATTTTCATGCAGAAGTCAGCCAGTGGAGACTTCAAATTGGATGCCATACGTAATATACATTAGTAGGAATTTGTATTGGCTACTGATGGAATAGGAGCAGAAAGACCCTTTTAAAATTTATTTACTAACTTAATTTACTTTTTAGTTCTGTACACATCACAGGAAACAGCAGGAGAGGAGCACTGTACCCTGATGTGGTTGTTAGACTGGGGAAAATTGGAACAGATACAAAAAGTTATTACAAGAATAATTAGAGGACTGAAGTACATGCCTTCCTGTGAGAGACCTGAAGAACTGAATCTGCCCTTCTTTTCAAAAGATGACTGAGTGATGAATTGATTACAAAATGTTTGTGTTAATGAGGAGAAAATATAACTCTTTCATCTAGTGGAGAAAAGCCTAACGAGAATTAATAACTATAAGCATCAGCCACACAAATTGAAATAGGAAATTTGGCACATATTTTGAAAAATGAGGTTGATTAGCTAGTAGTTCAAGACTCCTAAAGGAGAAGCTGCACACTTTGGTTACTGTTGGATGGTAAGTTAAAACTGTCTGTAAGGCTCCAAGTTGCAGGTCACCGACTCATAGAATCAACACCTGTGTCACATGATGTGCACGCTCCGAGCCAGGATATAATTCTGCTTTTTTTGTGTCTATGGTAGTGCCCATCTACACCACTGCTTTGTCCATTACACCACTGCTTTGTCCATCCACACCACTGCTTTCCCAATCTGCTCAATTCCCCCAAGAGTCCTTGTCCTTGGATGTCATTAAGACTGTTTAAAATACAGATCTGGAAGTTCATATTTGAGATTTCTCTTCAAAAACAAAGGACTTCAGTCAAGATTTTTTGAACTTTGGTCCTTCTTCACCTTGCAGTTTATGTGGCATAAGACCATGCTTTATGGGATTTTCCATTTGCATTAAACCTTTGTTTCAAACTTTGGGCCTGATGTGACAGCAAGGCCGTGGCTTGGGATAATCACCCCTGTCAACCTGCAGGCCAGTGCCTTGCACACTTCCTTTGTTACCTCAATTCTTTTTATTCCCACCAACATCCAAACCAGACAGGGAGTGGAATAGTTTGCCTCAGGCAAGAGAGGGAAGTTGCTATGCAAACTCTCCAGTGGTGATGTGATCAGTGATGGGCTCTGCTATGCCAGGGACTTTGAATTTCACTGTTGCATAATCAGTTTCAATGCCAAGTCCTGTTTTCTTGAGCACCAACTGCTGGTAGGCTCACCTTTAGAGTGAACCAGCAAAATCACTCTGAAACAAAACACTTTTGTGTGGTCCAGATTGCTCCAAAGAAACCTCTCCTAAGGACAAGACTGGGACTTGCAGTACTGAGCTTATGGCCCTCTAACACTATCCCAGTAGATTTTCCATCCTCTGGCATCATTATATGTTCTCATAATATGTTCTTGTCTCCAGGACAAAAAGCTGAAAATTGTGTTTTAGTACCATGGAGGCTATGGGATTGTTCCAGGAATTATGGGATGAGGATAGAGCAATTTCACTGTAGAGAGGCATCCCCCAACCCTGAGTGGTGACTGCTCTGCAGTACTTGATCTGGTGGTCAAGTATTATTCCACAGAGTGGACACATTTAAACAGAATATGCAAAACCATCTGTGATGTTGTGAACACTAAAAGGACTAGAAAGAGATCATATGTACAACTGCTGCTGAAAAGAAAGAAAAGTTTGTTAATGACAGAGTTTGTGTTCTGCCTTCAGCTGGGATAGAGTTCATCTTCTTCCTAACAGCCGGTGCAGTGCTGTATTTCAGATCGAGTAAGAGAATAATGTTGACAAAATCATGATGTCTTGGTTGGTTCTGAGAAGTCCTTACCCTGAATCAAAGACTTTCAGTCTCATGTTCTACCAATGATCAGGTGCACAGGAAGCCAGAAGACAGGATGGCCAGGACAGGAGACTCAAACTGGCCAGAGGGATATTGCACACCACAGAATGTCATGGGCAGTGGCATTGGGGGAAGCTGGCCAGGACCTGCTGATCACTGCTCAGGGATGGTCTGGGTGTTGGTCAGTGGGTAGTCAGCAGTTTCACTGTGCATCACTTGATTCTCTTGGGTTTCATTCCTCTCTGTCCTTTTCTTTACAGTATCAGTTACCATATCATCAACAACTATAATAATTACTATTATTTTTAAATTACTTTATTTAAATTATTAAACTCATCTTAATTCAGGTTTTTCACCATTTTCTGAATCTTGTCCCCATCCTACCATCCCAGCAGCATGGGTGAGGAATGAGCAAGCAGCTTGCAGCACTTGGTTTCTGTCTGGTGTTAAACCACGGTGGACTGCTACTACATCCCAAATGGAAAAAAGGATATTGAAGCTGAGCATCCCAATACTTTTTCTGAGGCCACTTATTTTTTACAAGAAATTAATATCACCTAGATCTTAATGGAAAATATGGCTACCAAAAATTTACATGATTTATCACCAGTGAGGACCAGAGTGGCATGATTGGTTGGATAAGAGAGTAGCATCAGGATGGATGATACCTGAGCTTTTTTCTCTTTTGGTGGAGTTTTTTTCAACCTTTTTTGATCTCTTACACATTTCTAGTAATTCAGACAGATCCTACGTGCTTTGTCATCCTTGACAGGTATGGCAGGGGTAATACAATTAAATAAGGTATCAGATAGGGATGCTTTACTGCCAGTCAGGTTCCAAAACAGATTGCTCAGAAAGGCTGTAAATTGTCCCTTTCTGGAGATATTCAAGAACCATCTGGATACAATCCTGTGCCATGTGCTCCAGGATGATCCTGCCTGAGCATGGAGGTTGGACCAGATGACCACTGTGGTCCCTTCCAACCGGAATTATTCTGTCATTCTGTGAAAATGCTAAGATTTTATGTTGATTATCCTCCAGATGTTTTTATGTCCAAGAATTCAGCATTTCTTATAAATGCATGGATTTCCTGTAACTGTGACAGTGCATATTTACTAAGTTCCTCTTAATAAGACAAAATCCAGGACTGAAAATGGTTGACAGTGTTGTGAAGTCAGCAACAAGTAGAGTCATCTATGAAATAATAAAGGTGTCACCAGAAGTATCATGATTTCTTCTGATGGAATTTCAAAGAGCTGAGATGCCAGGACATGAAGATCCAGGCCAGAAGAAAACACTGACTTATGTAAAATAAAAATAAGCTTTAGTTCTTGAATCCTGCACATGTACCATTTCAAGTTACAGACCAGAGCTCTGAAGATTTCCCATAAAGAAAATAATATCCAGGGATTACTTCACTAGCATTCACAAAAATTCTTGTGGGTAAGTTAATGAACTGCAGCTGGTGAGAAGGTGCAGGCATTTCCAGGGGGGTTTCCTGGTGCCATCCTGTTGTCATCTGCTCCCCTTTCATTTTGCAATTATTGTGCAAAGAGCAGCACACAAATGTGAGTGCAGTAAGGCTGGGGCTGGGTTTGACTCTGGCAGTAATGACTCTATCCCTACCCCCAAGCCACACCTGCTGAGTCAAGATCTTAAGAGGGTCTAATGAGGCATGAGGTGGCCTCTGAACAAGCCACAGCAGCATGAGCCAAGACAGCAGGTTGTGGCAGGAGGCACTGCCAAGTGTTGGGGGTGGCACTGCAGCTCTGCTGGTCACCAAGTGTCAGGCACGTTCGGGCACCTCGGCACGGCGTGAGCTGAGGAGCAGCTGTGGAAGGCACTGCTCCAAGAACTGAGCCAGCCCAGCTGGTGTCAGCTGTGCTAGGCCCCTCTCCAGTGTCCTATGATCCTTGCAGTGCAATGGACTGAAGCCTTCCAGTTGAGAAGGAGCTCATCTTGGAAGGATGGGAAGAGAATCCTGCCAGCTGCATGGTGGGGAGCCACAAGCAGCAAAGCCTGTTTTGACCTTTTGTGTGTTTGCCACCCAGAGAAAGTCTAGGCTAAGACTAATATCTGTGAAATTATGTGGAGAATTATCCTCTCAGAGCCCCTAACTGGCACAGGAGAGAGAGTTAAAGATTACCAGATACCAGCTAATAAAAGCAATCTTCTTTCTGTTCTCAGCTGTACTTTCATGTTGGTCATAAAAATGTATTGCATAGCAGGGAAGCCAGAACAGATGCCCATGAAGGTTGCTTTTATCTTTCTTCACCATCAGACCTTCTTCATTTGTAGTACAGATCCAGCAATGATATCATGGTTTTGTATCTTCAAATCAAGTTGGGATGACTTTTTGAAAGAAACATTTTTTTGCCAGACGCACCAGATTCAATGTAGAGATAGCTGAATGAAACATTATGCCTGAAAAAAAACTGATTACCCTACTCATGCCTTTCAACCTAATACTAAGTGCACCTTTGGTTTGCATTGTAAACTATATATTTGATGTGTGCCTCTAAAATTGCAAAGGAAAAAAATTAGAACCATGGTTTGACTACACACAATAACACAAACACCTCAGTGTTCTTGTGTATCCCAAATATGAGAATTTTTAAGACAAACTCATGTTCAGCTGATGTTTTGGATTGCTTGTTGTGGGTTTTTTAAATGAATGGCCTGGCAAAACAGCTCTGCCCAGGAATACACCCTGACAGAGCTGAAAAGTGAGAAGATAATGGTGCAGAGAAAACAGGATTCCTGTTTGGTGAATGAAACCCCAGTGAGATCTTTTTAACAATCCACCTTATTACATTTTTCAAGTAGAAAGCTGAACAAAGGAAGCCAAGCAACCAGAAATAAGAAATTTTACCGGAAATACAAAATTATGGCACAACATTACATATACTTAAATTCCTCCTACTGGCACCTCACCTTTTGATCAATACTACCAAACAGACACTTTCCTGGGAGAGGTGCCTGTCCCCTCATCTACACAATAAACCCCATCTCAGGGCAGATAATGAGCTCTGGAATTATCTACAGGACTCATCCAAGCAGATTATCCACTTGCTTTAATATGTGCACTGACTGCCTGTGGCTTCAGCCAGTAATGTCCATCTTTCTTTGAAATCTTTCCATGGTTTCAGAGCCACAGGCGTGACCTTGAAGAACTTGTACTATTAATGAAATCATTAGTCTTGTCATAGCAGCTGATCCTTAACTTACAGGCATTTCAGTTTCCTGGCTTCAGAGACATTCATGTAAATGACAGCATGACACAGAGACGCAATGGCTGCTCATTCAAAGAATAAAAAAACACACTTAATTTCAATGAGATGAAGAAAGTTCTTGTTTTGACACTGTTCTAAATATAAACATTTTCTGTTCTTCTTTTCTTTATTAAAGCACTAGATCATGACATTTAGATGACTGATGAAAGAATATATTTTACTTTTATTTTTCTATTATTGAGGATTAATATGAGTAATGATCTTAGAGATACAGTTATTAAAGTCTCCCGTTCCTGTGAATAGCAGTGGTAGTCTCTGTGTGAGTAGGGAAGGCTTCCTGCACATTGCCTGAAGATTTCATTTTATTATTTTGGTATATTACCATGATTTGTAGAAAGTGCTAAAAGTGCTGAGAAATGGTGATGGAACACAAACACAAAAGGGAGGTGGGAGGAAAATGTGATGGAGACTAAATGGGCATGTGATTTGTGCCTTTACCCGAGAAGCTCTGAGAAGCAGATGTGATCCAGGGGTCCTGGTCAGACTTTGTACATGATTTGCTGCTTTAGACAATATGGTTCACCCAGATGGACAGGCTCTTTTGGTATCCAAAATCATTCAATATGCAAAACAAGCATTCCAAAGGTTTTACATAAATGCCTGACTCTTGCCGATTTCTGAAAAAGTAATCCAACAACTTGACTATGTGGAAATGTGCTTTAAAGTTCCAGCCTTTTCTGTAAAACATGCACCTCTAGAGTAAAGCACAACTGAATTTGTGACTTCACTGTCTCCTGGTTAGGGCTTGTGTGCAGACTGAGCAGCTGGATCCCTCTATCCACAGAGAATTGCTGGTAAGCCTGGCTGCCTCCGGATTTTGCTGTGCAATTCTGTGGGCCTGTCTTTCTTAGGGCTGTGTGGTTATTTATAGAGCAGTGGCTGAGACTGGTGATCCACTCACTGTGAAAAGCCATAGCAAGCAGTGGCAGCCGAAAATGTTGTATTTAATTTTTTTGGTTTTAAGGGCTGATGGGAAATTGGATTTTCAAAAGGTTTTTGGCAGGGGGGAAGTCATGTTTATTTTTCAATGCAACTTTAACATTGGAGCATAAAATATTCCCAAAGATGTAATAACTGAAAGTTCTGCATTTCAGAGTACCTTACAGTAACTGTGATCCAACTGCATTGTTCCACTTTTCTCTGAAAAACTGCACCTCCTGGGATTCACTGAAGCTGGGGAGATCCAGAATACACTGATAAAAACCATATGATACATCAGTCAAGACATAAAACAGCCTGCTAATGTACAGCAAGGAGATATTAATGTATCAATGTTGTGAAATTTCTAACAGTTAACTGTCCTGAAAATATTTCCAAACTTAAATATTTCTGTTTTCTACAATTATGTTAATTATTATAGTTAAAAAATCAAAGTAGACCAAATATCAAAATATCCAAATAACCAAACAACTGAAAAAAACCACAAAATTAATTGCTGATGTTGTAACAGGCAAATGGACAGAAAGAAAACAGAGATACAAAAAGATGGAGGGATGTGGCCCAGAGATTGAGTTTATTTTCAAGAACTCTTCATTGCTTAGAATACTGTTGTGCATCACAAGCTCTAAGACTAGAAACAAAGTAGAGAGAGGCACCAGAGCAGGCTGTCAGGATGGAACATTAGTCATATCATCAGATTATGCTTAAATAATTCCCATGTGTGCAGCTACACCAAGTTAAAGATACTAGGTGTTATTTTCAGCTCTGCTCAATAGTTTCATGAAACCTTTGAAATTAAGGAATTGTGTTAATGTGTTACAGAAAAAAAATTAAACCAAATTTTATCATTAAAAAAACCCCAACTTGTAATTGGCAACTCTGTACCTTTAAGCACATGGATCAACCTTTGCATTTTGCCTGGGGAGAATAATAAACTGTGATTTCTTCTATAAGCCTGCAGTTATTTGGAAGAGTGAAGCAGAGATCAGCTGTCGTTGCAGAGAATGTCAGAGGAGTTTGTGGCAGCAAGCCATAGCGAGGAGGTTGAATAAAACCTCCATCATAACAGGTTTTGTTCACACCACTGGAGACAGATTAATATTAAAATTAGCAGGTCATTATGCTCCTTAGGGAATAGGTGTAAAGTTTACATTGATAAAAGTAGCTCTTGTAGCACCACATACGCAGCAGAGCTAGCTAAGAAGAAAATATCAGTCTGTAGAAGATAAAGAGGAATCATGATCCAGCCTTGTTATATCTTCCTCTTTCTCCTTGTGTGTACCCTCACCTGTTTCCAGTACGAAAACCACAAGAATTTTCAAGGAAGAGATTGATCTCCTTTTGCCTCAGCTGGGTAAGCTGGGGAATGTAGAGATCAATGGGATATTGCTCTCTAGGGGCAGGGGCAACACAAGAGTGTCTCGGCAGTGTCACCCTCGCCTCAGCTGAGGACACCACTTTCTCTCTGTCATCTAACTTTCATCCCACCTAACAGTAGTGGTCAGATGTTTACCTCACACCTTTTCCCTTCACTCAGCCTTTATCCACTTTCACATTTTTATGTTTTTGTCTGCTTATTGCTGCTCCAGCACAACTCTGCCCTAAAATGTTAAAAAAAAATGACAGTCAAACGATGAAATAGAAGGTCATCTGTGATGCAAACAAGGTGTTTTGCCAAACTTGCCTCAGATCATAATGTTTACCTGTAGCATTATCAGTTCTGCTTCTATCTTGCCCAGCCAGATAATGTACCCCCTGTAAAACAGGCTCTCTTCTATGTTTGCATAGAAATCCAGATTTGGCTTGGAGCCACAGATACAGGTCTTTACATGAGTCGAGTTGCTAAGCTACAAAGTTTAGCTGGTACATTAAATTTCAGTAGTCTTTATGAAAAATAGGTGCTTAGGATAAATACAACATGGAGCCATGCTCCCACTCACCTTTTCAAGGGCCAGCCATGGGCACAGGACACCCCACATAACAGCAAACCACAGCAGCATCTTTTGGACTGTAGGAAAAGGTGACATTCTGGACATCAACAGAAGGTTCTCAAATGTCCCATTTTGAAGGGACAAAAGCCCAATGCAACTGTCTACTTCCCCCCCCCCCCCCC
>VXAX01003773.1:384040-427186 GCA_013399835.1 Leptocoma aspasia
AGAACACCATTTCAACATGCAACACATTTCCACTGCAAGTGTTTGAGAACGTAGAGAGAGAGGAAAGGAGGAAGTGGATGTGCCTATAAATAATATAAAACACAATCACTAAGGTAAAGAAAACAGCAAAGATGAGGAAAGACAGATGAATCCTCATGATACAAAGCTCAAGATAAACAGTAACTGTTAAGATCTAGGATAAGAGCATTACTCAGGCAGATTATCATATAGATGCCTCCTGTGAGAGCTATTTCATCTTATTCTGAAGTATTTGACTCTGGCCCTAGTCCATAAGTGGATAAATGAGTTGACAAATGTTATTTCTGACATTGTGGTAAATCTTACGTTCCATAACCAGGGCAGCTGGCAAGTTTTGAGACAGTCTGCTAGATTAGACTTTATACACACAAATCACTGCAGAGAGGCTGTGCTATAAAATGTTGCTACATCACACTTCTACTGTTATGCCAAGCTTCTTGAACTCTTTTTTTCTTCAAAGGACAGAATTCTGAACTCCAGTGAATCTTGATTAATCTGAGTGTGGGCATGTTCTTGTTTATAAGGCAGATTTCTTGACTGAAAACAAAGTGGAATATTTCACTCAAACCTTTAATCTCAGCATCCTTTTGATGGCTAGAGCAGACTTTCAAAGACACATGTGAGATGCATGACAAAGAATAGCACCTGCATTGAGTATCTTTGCAATAAACTGTGAGCAGTTTTCTGGACAGGAAAAAAAATTCTTTTATTGTAAATCTTAATTTAATTCATTTACATACTTTATCTGTATGTGCCATTTTTTCACAACAGAGGTTTTCCCTCCTCTTTATTTTGTTCCCCAAACTTTTAATTTTTCTACTTAAAACTTCTCTGTGTCTGTGTGTGGCACCTGTGTGTTTCTTCATCATTTTTCTATTCTTCCCACACTGTATTTTCTCCTGAAATCTACTTTATATTATGCCAGTTTTCTTTGCTGTTAAACATTTTTAGATTTGTCTCATCGTCTCAGAGTCCTTTGCTAGTTGCTGATTCTCTGCTAGGAAAGGCATTTGAGGATTCTTCTTTTCTTTTCAGCCCTTGATAGAAAAGCCAAAAAGTACAGGGACTGATCAGGAAGAAAGGTCAGTTGCTAATAGGAAAGGTTGCATCACAAATATTATTCTACTCGGCAGTGCCGCACCAATTGCAGCAAAGGACACGCCAGCATGTCAGCTCTGCTTTGTTCTGAGGAATGTTCCCTCCTGCTATCAAATCTCCCTATGCAAATAAGACTTTCTGGATGGTACAAAATAACTTCAAATAGACACAGAGGCTAATAAACATTTTTAAAAATGTAACAGAAAAATGTTGGGAAAATAGCTGGAGGAGACTCCATCTGGAGTACTGATCCAGCTCTGGCGTCCCCAGCAGAAAAAGGACATGGACCTGCCAGAGTGAGCCCAGTGGAAGCCCATGAAGATGATCAGAGGGCTGCAGCACCTCTCCTGTGAGGGCAGACTGAGGGAATTTGGGTTGTTCAGCCTGAAGAAGAGAAGGCTCAGAGAAAGGAGCACTTAAAGCAGCTTTCCAGCTCTTGAACAGGTCCTATGAGAAAGATGGGGACAAGCTTTTCTGCAGGGCCTGTTGCAATAGGACAAGGGATAATGATTTTAAAGAGAAGGAGGGTCAATTTAGATTAGTTATAAGGAAGAAACTTTTTTACAAAAAAAACCCTGGCACAAGTTGCCCAGAGAGGTGGTAGGTGCCCCAACCCTGGAAACATTCAAGGTCAGGTTGGATGGAGTTTTGTGCAACTTGATTAAGTTGAAGATGTCCCTGTTCATCACAGGAAGGTTGGAGTTCATAACCTTTAAAGTTTCCTTCAAACACAAACTACCTTATGATTCTACCAGAATTAAAGTTTTGGTGTGCTTTGCTGTAGAGTGCAGACACTCAAGAGAATGTTTAATAATGTTTAATGGTATAATTTCTGGTGGCTACAGCAGGAGGTGGGGAGGTAAAATCTGGACTGCTTTTTTATTTGATTGTTTTGCTTTTGTCTTCACCAATTCTCATGTGGTCTTGGGCTAGTTGGGTTGCTTGCTGTGCTTTGGATTCCCCTTCCTAATTGCTGTTTTCCAATAAATTGCATAGACCTGAGACATTTCCAAAGCAAAATGAAAGGACAGGAAAGTGCACTCAAAATTCAGTATGTATTCTTAAAGCTCTATTAGTTACTCCCAGCACTCACTTTCAGTTCAAGGTTGAAAGTGATTTAGAATAATTTAAACAAAGCTCAGTTGAATTTAAATATTATTCTCCAGACTTCCAATCAAAACTGCACGCCTCTTTAATCCAAGCTCAAGTCAACTGAATTTTCATCACATAACAACCTGGAAAATAAATCTCTGAATTCAACACAGAAAGTTTTAGTGTTACAATATTCCCAGGAGTTTAAATGGGAAGGGGTGAGTTAGGGTGGTTGTAGTCCCAATTCACCTTCCACTCCTATGGTGTAATGTGCTGGAGACATGATTTACAAGCAGCTGAGTTTCTCTGCAGCCCTGTTACAATTTCATCTTCAAAGTTATCTCTGTTTTATTCTTTGACTTCAAGATATTCTCATTATTGATTTATCAGCAACCTCCACATAAATTTTGTGGTACTGAATGCTCTTTAAGAATACACAGCAATGGATTGATTCTGGATGGAAAGAAGGAAGGCAGGGAGAAAGGAAAGGAAAGGAAAGGAAAGGAGAGGAAAGGAAAGGAAAGGAAAGGAAAGGAAAGGAAAGGAAAGGAAAGGAAAGGAAAGGAAAGGAAAGGGCAGGTTTGCAGGAGGGAAGCTAGTTAACTAAAAAGTACTGGCAGTAAGAAACAGCTTCTCATGCTTAGTTCTGCAAAACACCTGAAGTTTATATGTAAATTTGCTTTCATTCCAGCAGCACTAGGTACAGGCTCAGTGCCTTATGTGTGTGGCTCTTTGCAGGATGGCAGAGTATGGGGATAACTGATGTATCATCCAGGAGTTATCCTCTCTGTTTTGCAGTCCTTCTGTATTTTTATATCAAAGACAGGCTGTGAATTTCAGTGTCTGAAATTACATGACAGTAGTAATCACTTTCACATCTGGAGCATTTCTGGAGTTCCACAGGTGCTTGCACTTAAATTTGAACCCACCCATTCTAGGTGTGATGTTTACAAGAGAGCACCAATGAGAGCTGAGGGCATGGGTGACTGCTCATGTGAGGGGCACATGGAGAGAAGGTTCTGCTTTGGCTGGGTGAACAGTTGGCTGATTCATATTTACTACATTTGGCTTTAGATGTCTCTCCTCCATTTCTTTGTTTACATGTTGGAAATTTTGTTTATTATTTATAAACTTTGTTATTTATTTTTGGTTTTTTGTTTATACATAGAACCACTAATTATTGAGTTTTTATCTTCTTTTTCTGCTTTGGTCAGGGTTGGGATTAAAATGTTTGGGATGGTATTTCTTGTCCGGACTCAAATGTTTATTAATTCTTATTTATATTACAGTCTTACAAGTCATGAATTCTACAGCACTTCACTAATAAGCTACAAAATGGCTCTATCTCTCTCTAGAAGGTCTTTTAAGGGTAAACTGCCTAATTAAGAAATGACACTTAAATTATTTTTTCTTTTAACCTAATAACTAACTACTCATGCCTTATCACTCTGTACAATTCCTGAAAGGTGTTGTAGTCAGATGAGGGTTGGTCTGTTTCTCCAGGCAGCAACTGACAGAACCAGAGGACACAGTCTCAAGCTAGGCCAAGGGAAGTTTAGGTTGGATATTAGGAAAAAGTTTTTTACTGAAAGAGTGATAAAGTACTGGAATTTTCTGCCGGGGGAGATGGTGAAGTCACCATCCCTGGATGCGTTACAAAAAGACTGGATGTGGCACTCGGTGCCATGGTTTAGTTGAGGTGTTAGGGCTGGGTTGGACTCGATGATCTTGAAGGTCTCTTCCAATCCAGACATTCTGTGATTCTGTGAAATGCCTCTTATTTATGTATTGGGGAGTAGAAATATTGCTCATTTAAAAGACCATTCAGTGAGATACACTAAACATCTGCATAGTACAGGCAGTTTCACCCAGAGGCTCCTGCATTGAGCCTTGCTCTTCTGTATGAGCAAAGCAGGGGGAATCAAACATATCCAGATTTCCCCACTGCTTCCAGAATACTCACTGGCTTTTGTGGGCCACAAAGGAGCCCATTGTGCTGTGCTCAGATCTCCATGGATGGAAGGTCCATGTCCTTGTGGCCTGGGAATCCCTGTTCAGAACAGCTGAGCTATCACTTAACTTTCAAAACATGCTATCTTTGCTACCTAATTTAAAAACACAAAGCAAAACAAGATATTTTAGGTATCTACACATCAAGGCCAAATCACCCATGGTATTTGGTAAAGAGTGTTGAGGATGGAGGCAGTGCTCAATGGCTTCTGTGATCCAAGCAAGTCCAAGTATACCAATAACCTGTTGTGTGTGGAGATATGAAATAATACGGATAGGGAAGAGAATGTGAGGAGAGAGATGAGTCTGAAAGTAATAACAAGCCTTTGGGTAATGTTTAATTATATTTATACTATGCATAATTTATAATAGCTTTTCTAATATACTGAAGATATTCATTCAGAACTATTGTTACTCCCTCATGGAAAGCATAAAATTGTAATCATGCTCATATTTCATTAATAGAGTAGCATGCAAAAAAAATTCTTCCTGGGTTGTATTTTTTTTTTTTTTTGACATTCAGGGAGATTGTCATTCAAGACTAAAAAGCTAATAATATACAACAAAAAAATTATTATGTACATGTCACTGAAAATTTATAAAATTTACAGATTCCACAGCTTCTCCATTTCATTATTCCTGTTCAGAAAAAAAGTGATTTTAAAGTATATTAAGAAATAACTAAATTCATGATGCATTGGCTATATGTAGATAAAACCGTATGAAATAGAGCTAGTGTTTTTCTAAAAAAAACAAATGCCTCACTGTTTGCAATTACCTAGCAAATTACATTAACCACTTGCATTTGGAAATTCTCTACATAGTCTCTGCAAAAATAATAAGAAATCTAGGACTGAACATAAACAACTTTCCAGACACATGGTGGGTTTGTAATAGTAAGATGCCATGCATGACTAGCTTTTGTCTTCTGTTTCACGTGTGACATAATCAACTAATATTTTCCAGTTATGATAATGAAACACACCTTTGGAGATAAATTATATGAGACTGAAAAATAAAATTAAACTGAAAGGGAGGAGCAGATGAGTCAGGAAATTTGTAATGGTGATATGAACCAATGTTCTGCATAAACCAGGCAAAATTACTACATGAGGCAAATACACCGTGATGGAGGTGAGCTAGAAAAAAGCTCCCTCTCTGCCTGAGTGGAAGAGAATTGCTCCACTACCTAACACTCAGCCTTTCCTGCAGTTATTCAAGCCATCTTTCTAAGGGCAGCAGCACACACACAGCCTCTCCAAAGCCTTCATTCACCTTGTGTGACACTGGTTCACAACTGATTGACTACCTGTAAGTAATAACAGATAAGTTTGCAGGCAGCCTGCAGCATGGTTCCAAGAAACGTGAACTGTCCATTTATTTCAGCTGTCCGGGAACATGTGTCAACACTGGGAATGATTTCATTTCCTGAGGAGAAAAGTGGATTTCCAATTTGCACAAATTACTATAAGCAAACATGTCATTCTGAATGACCATCAGAAGACTCTGTCACCACATATTTTCCCATTTCAAAAAAGAAGGGGAAAAGACCATTAACTTTTTCAAGTACAAGAAAGGAGAAATGCAATTTTAAGAATTCACTGGATGGAAACAACAAAATTGTCATATTTATACCATGTGAGCAGTAAGTAGCATGTTGCCTCAGTGACTCATGAGGTCAGAGCTTATTATTTTAATTTGCACTAGAAATAACACCTTCTAATTTCCACCAAACCTGTCTGTGGCAAGAAATGGACAGACAGACTTGCTCAGTGAAATGCACAGACTGCATCCAAGCACTCTTGGTGTTTATCATGTCCACATCACAAACTGTTGAGGCAGCAGGTAGATAGTCTCTTTAAAATGTGGGTCACAGAAGGGGATGTGGAATATGCAGACCTGCTAGTGATATCCTCATCGTTCCACGTTTTTGACTTCATTTGAGGCAGGATCTTGAAAATAATTCAAGAAGTGCCAGTATGAAAAGACTTTGAGAGGTGACCTCCAGTAATTTATTTATTATCTCTTACCTTCCTTTCTCATCTTTATAGAAGGATAATGTTTACTAAATCACTTCAGTTCACAGTCCAGTAGTCAAAAGATGCAGCTTCAAACACCAAAGAAGGTAATTTTTTACTGAGGCCTCAGAGAGTGAACTGCATGGCTGGAACTTAGAAATTCCCTCAACTGCTCCTATTTTGGAGTTGGATGGTTTCCTTCCTCAGAAGGGCAGGCTCTGGGACTGAGGAGAGTCTCTTATGGACATCCCCTTCTTATACAGCACAAGTCAGAGCCCTGAGCCTCTAAAATAACTGCTAACACATCTTAGTTCCTTTCCACTCAAGGACACAGGAGGAATCACAAAAGGAGCAACATGGGCACAAAATTTTATGAGGAAGATTAAGAAAAACCTGTTAAATTAGTCAAATTATTCCATAGTTAAAAATAGAGCAACTAGCAAAGTCAATTATGAAAAGAAACTCATTCTACAAATCAAGTTTGGAGTGGAATTAGGAGGCACAAACAAAAGGGGAAAGGAGGAACAGAAGGGAAGCCAGAAGTTATCTGACATGATTAAATGGTAACTTCCAAATAGCAAAATGAGTCAAACAAAAATCCTTTATTATATGACCCTAATGAAGCCAATAAACAGAAAGATAAGTAAACAGCTGTTAAGTAACAATAAAATTAGGGAGGCCAAGATGGATTTCAAAGAATAAATAGCTAATGGTGTGAAAACAAATGAAAAACAGGGTGTCTGAAAGAGATCAATAATTACACTGAATCATCGAGGGCTGAAATGTTCTATGAAGGAATATAAACATATGAATTAGAGGCTTAGCAGGTTTTGTGTAGAGGTTTCATGAAGGAGTCTTCTGGGTGAATATTTACCTTGAACTTGTTATTTACTGGCATGGAGAGGGAAACATTTTTAGATATTGAAATATCAGGAAAAGAAATAATAACTTATTGAGTGATAAAATTCATCAGAACCAAATAAGAGACACCTGAAAATTCTAAGGGAGAGTAAGGGAGGGGAAAAATAATCTACAAAAATATGCATTTTGTCTTCAAAATACCCATTCTTTCAAAACAGAAGGTAGTAAATGTCATATGTAAACAACTGCAGCCAGAATAAAAAATGTCTGGAGGATATCTCAAGAGACCATCCAGCCTGACCCTTGCAGAAGAAAGTTACATTACCCTGCTCCTTTGGAGTTCCTTTGTATGTCATTAGTGTAGTGGATAAAGGAAATACCACTAACAACATATATATTAAGACTCATCACTTAACATTTTGAAAGGTCTTCGATAAATATTTTGAGAGCAGGAACAAGCAGAGTCTGTAGGGGAAGGACAGGGCTGAGTGCTACTCAGTGACATGGCTTTGACTGACTAATGTCAGGGTGAGTCTTAGGGCTCCCTCCTTTCTGTTGGTGAAATCTGCTGCAGTTTGTGACTGCTGGGCCTGGCACGCTGAGGGCAGGTGAGACTGCACATGCTTTGTACACATGAGTGTCACATCTGCACTAGGACTGCTGCAGGGACATTGCCAGCTCTGTCCAGAACACATTGCCCTCTCTGGGCTTATTCAGCATTTTCCTTCAAGAATCCAAATATCCCTGCAGAGACCAGCAAAGACACTGTTCTGACTGACAGATACTGGGACCTGTGGGGCCTGGGTACCCTGTGTGGTGGGAGATAACACAGCTGAATGAGATACTCCTGGTAGCAAAGTGCAGCATGTTGCTGTACCTGCAGCCCCTTTACCCCTTTCCTCTAACAAACTCCAGCTGATCTCACCTGCCTGCAGTGAGATCTGTTTGTTCATTCTCTGGCCTCTTTATGCATAATTGCAATCCCACAGAGACTGGATGTTTTACTAAAGACATTAAATGTGACCAGCAATCTCCATTAGTATAAGAGACCACACTGAGTTCCAAAGTGCCTTACATTAAGGCATTACTCCATTAAGGGCATTACTCCAGTAGCTGAGGTTAAACTTCTCTGATTTGTTTGCTTACAGAATGGCATCAACAGAGAGGGACATGATTTCCAGGTCCTAGGACAAAACCCTTCTCTGTTCTGTGTTGCCTCTATAGACCAGGGTCACTTCCCCAGCCTGGGACAGTGGTGTTGATTTCCAGTGTCCAGCTGGGACAGCAGGGTTCCCCATAAACCATGTGGCATAGGAGTTAGGGTTACTCTGAGACCTCGAGAGCATGTCTCAAATGGCAGTATCACTGTGTTTAGGCAGATGAATCATGTTTAATAAACTGAATTTTTTAAGTACATCAATAAATCATTTCGTTATCAGAAAGTGGATGTTAGAGCTCCCTTTAGGTATCCAAATTTGAAAATTTTACTTAAACAGAATCTGTGCATTATCAATCATTATTCAGTTTCTTTTTGGGCAGATCAAAAGAGTTCTTACAGAGTTATTTTTAAAATTAGCCTGGAATATTTTTGGATCTTATATATAATTATTTAAAACAAGGCTAATATTTATTGTTCAGATTAACAGACTTGCAGTTTCCAAGTCTTTTTGTCACAATGGAAGTAGAAAAGGTTAACTCGTGTTGTTTAGTAAAGATTTTGTTCAACAGTGAAAAGATCACAGTTAATAAATAACACTTTGTAAAATTATGTTTCTGAAAACCAGCTAATAAAAGTTTGATAAAATTATGCACACAGTTTAATTCCAGATATGTAGGATGGACTTCAGCTCTGTACACCACTTAACTTTAGCTTATGCTAAAATTATGCAGACCATAAAATATATAAAAATCTGATTTAAAAATAGCTAAAATTCCTGATTCAGTCAGTGGAGAGACACAGTATTTTTGAAGCAAAACTTATATGCTCACTTTCAGGCTCCTCCTTTTTTGTGTGAGGTGTGTGGTACTGTGTTTCTCTCACTGCCTGTGCAAGCACTAGAGATAACCAGGTCATGTGTAGAAGTTTACAGTAGGTCAGCTGAGCCTCATCTGTACAAATAAGTGTATTCAAACCTCCTCACATTGGGCATCAAACTGAATGGTCTGCTCTAGGAAATCCTCCTGCCTTCAGGCTCTATACACAAAGAGAAGACTCACCTATTCCCACAGGTAATGCAGAGCTATAGCCCAGAATTTATGTATTGTCCACTACCAAGAGTCCAACCATCTTTATAGATCTTTTCACCTCCAGGGAGAGATGTTCTACCTTAGGCACCCGGGTACAGGTGCCTACAGTCAGATGGTGGGACTTCTTCCAGAGCTGGAAATTTAAAAACAAGGATCATTACTTCCTTATTTTTACCCCCATAAGTGTCCCCTCTTTTTTTTTTTTTTTTTTTTTAATTACTAGCTGAAGTTTTCCGAGAATATTTGATCCAAATATTTTATAAGTATTTCAACTTATTTGAGTTTAGGTATTATGAAATAGTAAAGTAGAACTTACAATAATATATGAATGGAGTTTTATTTAAGTAGCATTATGTCTGTGGTTGCACCATTTTTTAAAGCTTTTTTTTTTTCTCTCTCTTTTCTAATGTGTAATTTGGAGACCTGTGAAACTAGCACTTGAAACAGAACAGGACTTTGGGGAAGAAATCTGCAGTATGTGCACATTGCACTGATAGTTTCTTGCCTGCAGCAGCAATTGTTTTCCAAAGTATATCTCCTGTCTTACAATTTTCTTACCTGCAGTAGCAAAATAGTAATTTAAAAAAATATAAAACCAAACAAACCACCACAAATTTCATTTATTTCGTTCTGACAATCTCATCTGCTTAGGTTGCACATTGCCAGTGGCCATTGCTCACACCCTTGTTAAATCATTGGAACACAAATTTGAATGTTGTGTGGTATTGCCTGTGCTGGAAAAATTCATTTAGAACATTGAAGTGGAGAGTTCCTCTCTGCAGTAAAGGTGTAAGCAGCAGGTATGTATGTGAGAAGGTTCAGGGAATGAATGAGTACGGTTTGAGATCTCATTTGATATCAAATAACAAGTTATGAACAAAGCAAAATAAATCATCTCTGAACATTTTTTATTTTCTAAAGGCTCTTACACAGGTCACAAGTATACTGAATACATTTTTTCTCTCCAAAGAGAGAGTTTATGTCTGCAATAAGTCACTATATACATTGATTCACAATTTTTTTATTGCTATATTTGTCATTACTTAAATTCTTACCCTGCAAGCAGCATTTTAGTACAAACAAATAACAGATGCCCTTTGGCCAAACTGTTTGTAAAGTACAATGACAGTGCCCTTCACCAGAGAAGTATAACAAAAAGTAGTTGAAAATATTATATGGATTCCAGGTCTGTTGGGTACATATAATCACATTTTCTTAGTTTTTCTTTCTTTTGCATTTAATTCCATCTTTAATATTTGCTACCAGGATTAAAATGAGGCCGCTTTCTCCCAAATTGGAAATTTCATCCTTTTTGTACACTGCTATTAGATTTCAGAGATTTTATTAAAGTTTTCATTAAGGAATATGCAGTAATGAAAATGTGAAGGATTCAGATGATCAGCTCACTGGAGTGAGCTGTGACTCACTCCAGGGGGTGATTGTGACTTTGGAAGTTTCACTTTGGGAAGTGTAATTCGTTTCCCTGAAAAGGGAACTTGGATGGTCAGTGATGCCAGATAGGGCATCAACACTGGAAACTCAGTGAGGGATGACCAGCTCAGTAAAAAGGGAGAGGTTTATGCAAACCTCTGGTCACAAATAGTGTTTCCAGGGTGTGATGCTGAGGCTGATGTGGTTTTGCCTCTTCTAAAAGAGCCCATTTGGGGAGAGGGAATGTATTCATTGCAAGCTGGTAGATGACACTAAATGGAAGAAACCCGTTTTGGGCTCCCCAGGCACTGACAGAGAGCAGCAAGTTGAGCAGGAGGCCATCAAGATGGTCAGGAGGCTGGAGACATGGGGATGGGATATAGTCCTTACATAACCAGCAAATTGCATTTCTCTTTTCTGTTGCTGTAAACAGTTGCCTGAGAAAGCTTTACTTTCACCATTTCTCTAAGAGGCAAGTGGAAAAGAATGAGGGCCATGTGAGAACAATAAACCTAAATGCCCTGTAAGGAGGATGCCCTAACAAAGGAGGTAAATATGGTAAATATACCTGCCATGGCCTGTTAATTTCTCATTCATATCACTGGCCATGAGTACAGCAGGGCTGTAAGTGTTCCTCCTCTCCCTCTTTCAGGACATTCAGAAACTTGGGCAGGGGCATTCAGCTTATGATGACCCAAGAACCTGCAATGTGCTCTTGCACTGACAGGTTATACCTCTCAGAGGCCTAACCAAAAGTACTGACATGAGGCATGTTGCTGGCTCTAAAAGCTGTTCAGTGTCTTCTCTGGCAGCACACACATGAGATCAGGAAGACATCACTTAATTGTGTCTATCTTCAAGCCAGGGTGAAGAGTTGCTTTCACAGAACTGTTGCAGTATTTATTGGCATTTCTATAGTAAGCAGTGCAGCTAAATCATCTCTCTTACACTTCCTGAAATTTAGCGTCACAGAAGGGTGAAACTGTGCTACTTTTACTCTTTCCTATATTGAGTTGCATCCCTATGTACATTTTTATAAATCTATTTTTATACAGTAGAATCCTCTCAAAAATACATAATGTTGTGCATTAACAGAATCTCATAGTGGGACAAGCAGATAGAAAAGTAAAACTGGAAACCAGGCCCAAAGACCCTTAGAAATTTATGTTTCTAAATAAGAATGAAAACATAATAATTTCGTATATATCAGTATAACCTTCTGCACAGCTGATGTTTATTTTGCTTGAGCATTAATGTCTATACATGATGTGGAGCATTGGAGTCCTAAGCCCAAAAAGTCTATGACCTGAACAACCTATAGACTTCTGGTAGACACAAATTTTCTCTTGATATGGTTTATACCTATCAGCCCTTTTGGCAGAAGCAATTAAACTAGAATAACTTTCTCCCTTCCTGGTCTGTACAGAAATAACTTTAATGCAGAGTGATGAATGCTTGAGGGTACAAAGTAAAGCACTTAGAAATAAGGAAACATGACAGTCTTTGGCCCTGGGAATGATGATTTGTGTATAAGCATTACAACACCGTATTTAAATAGCTGATCATTATTTATTTTGCTTCTGTGTCCTTGAATTGAGCCAAATTCATACAGGAGAATAATTTGTCGAGCTTATTGTGAGAACCTCCTTTGCTTCCTGCAACAGAAGGGCAGTTTCAGTAGGATGACACTCAGAACTGAAGAACTGGATTTTCCACTTCCCTGTGCTATAGATTTCATGTGATCCTGGACAAAACCACTTCAGAAGGCACTGTTCTCTGAGCTCCTCTTTTTACTGGGAAGGAGTCAAACAGCAGACCCCAGGGTCTAATATACTCAAATGCTGAGTGCTCACAGCTGCTACTAAAATCAATTTAACAGAGAAATGAATAAAATAATCTAAAAATCTCAGATGAGGAAGGCATGAAATGTGGTCTGATAGTCAGAAGACAGATGAGTCAAGAGCATCTGCAATAGCAGCACTGGGGCTGAGTGCTTGCTATGCCAGTCCCTTTGAACTATAAACACCTGACCACAGCACAGCAGAGGTGTCTGGGATCTGGGAATCTGAGATGACCGCTGATCTGCAGAAGAGCCTCAACAGAGAAGCAAGAATTCTTGTGTGGGTCCCTCCTCTTTCCACAACAACTTTCTTCTGTATTATAACAATTGAGTTCTACCCTTTGCCTCTGCCCATATGAGCGACCACGTGATAGCAGACCAAGTCCAAGCTGCTCTTCAGATGTGCAGACTGATACTCTTGCATCAGGACTAGGAAGTAAATCTTCATAAGGGTTTCCACACTGCTCTGAGATCCTCTGAGTTCCTGCTGCGGTGTAGCCTGCAGAAAGAGGTGTTTAAGACTGCAGAGAGGTAGGTGAACTCCAGAGCTGAGAGCCACTCTACTGCACTGATGTCTACTGTGGGTAGATTTAAAACAGTGTGAGCGAGAGAGAACTCAGGGTTAGAATAAATGCCTGGAAGCAATGAAATCTTATCTTTCTGCTGAAAAAATATCTCTCTGATAGGATTCTGTTTAAAGCCTTGTTGGCATAAAGGGTAATTGCTATATTTTTTCTCTTTTTTAACCCACTTTCTGATTTTCATAATAATGAATGCTCAGTTTGGAATTTAACTGTCCCATCTGCCTGGTTAATTATAAAATAACCATTAAAAGCCCAGCAAGCACTTATGCATTTTTGTCCTCTCTAACTCTATGGGAGTTGTCAGACAATAAACTTACAGAATTTTGATCTTTAGCTTTATCTTTGCTGTTTCATATTTGCTTCTTCCTGGGTTTTATTCACCTTTTTCCGTCAAATGTAAAAATCAAGTTGATCTCTCCAGAAATGAGTGAGACCATTCTCCTTTTACCTTGCTAATAATGAGAAGTGCTCTCTCCTAAGAATTCTATGATATCACTCTAACAGCTACTGTGAAAGAAGTCTCATGAGAAAGTTTCTAAAATCCCTTACTGCATATCCCTGAATTGCTAATGTACCAAAGAGTTGTTGCTCACATGGGACATATGATTTCATTTCACTATCTTCTCTTCCTCCCCATAGACCAGAGCTCAAGTGTGGCGATTCTTGCAAAAGAGTTTGACAAAAGCTTTAGTTCACTATGGCTCCTAAAAAAGCATTAAAATGTTGAGGTTCCTACAATTAACTGATTTTCTGGGCTACGAGCTATGAAGGAGACTCCTGAATTTGTGAATAGAAGGAACCCCTGTAGGACAAAACAGTTTTTAGTAACAGGGAAATGAAGCTGGTCCTCCAAAACCAAGGAATAATAAAGAGCAGGCAAGGAACCTTAGTGTACCCTTGTGAGGAGATCTGGATCTGATGCCACATGTGGGTTAAAGAGTGTAGGTGTATGTGTGTGTGTGTGTGTGTGTGTGTGTGTGTGAATCCATCTCTGCAGGCTCCTTCTGTGTCATGGAGAGATCCTCTCTTGTACATGGCCCCACTGACCACCACATCCCTTCCCAGCCTTCCTGCCAGGATGTAATGAGAAGAGCAGCTGTACCCTCCCTGGTACTTATCTTAGCACATTGCTAAGCTCCAACATGAATAACCTGTCTTCCATACAGCTGGGGATGATTTTGTCCACCCGTTTTTTCACCCGTTTAAGACAGGATCTTAAACACAATAGCATTTCCTTTGATTATTCACAGCTGTTTAATCAGCCTTGACATTACAAGTCCTACTTTCCTTTTCTACCAAAGGAAAATGAGCAACCAGCCTCTCCCTGCATCATAGGTTAAACATCAGACTACAGCTTTACCTGATTTTCAGATAATAGTTCTCCCCTTATCCGGCTCCCCACTTCTCCAGACTGTAGCAGAGCTCTGTAGCCCTGAGGATACAAGTACTCAAAGTAAAGCCAGACACAATATCTGTTTCTGACTAGTTCTCAATTAGTTCCAAATTGAGGTCGGGGGGGAATCCAGATGAAGGGCAGAAGCACAGTGGTTCTGAAAAACGCTGTAATGGTTAATATCTTAACCTCCCATTTCATCTCCACTGCTTCAGAAAAGTTTGGCTGCTTTAATATAAAACTGAAGTAGAAATTTAGATATGAGACAAAAGAAATTTTTCCAGTAAGAACTCACAGAGGTTTACCCAGATTGGTCCTCAGCTGTTATTTTATCAATTAACTGAGTTGATTTCAGCTGCACTCAACTGCATTCTGCCAGCTGGGGGTAGGACATGGTCCTCATCTGCTCTTCTTTGATTCATAAATAAATGAATAACTGTACAACAAATTAAACCCATGCCTCTGGATCTGAGAAAATTCACACAGGACCAGTTACCAGACTCTAGGATGACACCACCTGAGGGTGAGGAGTGAATTCAGAGGAGGCCCCCGGATGATTAGAGATGGAGCACCCCTACTATGAGGACAGGCTGAGAGAATTGGGGTTGTTCAGCCTGAGGAAGAGAAGGCTTTGGGGTGGCCTGATTGAAGCCTTTCAGTACCTGGAGGGATCCTACAAGAAAGATAGACAGAGACTATTTATGAAAGGGTGTGGTGACAGGATGAGGGGGAATGGGCTCAAACTGAAAATAAGTAAGTTTTGACTGGACACTGGGAACAAATTATTCCCTGTGAGGGTGGTGAGGCACTGGAATAAGTTGCCCAGAGAAGTTGTGGATGCCCCATCCCTGGCAGTGTTCAAGGTCAGGTTGGAAGGAGCTCTGAGCAGCCAGGTCTGGTGAAAGGTGCCCCTGCCCTCAGCAGAGGTGGCTGGAACTAGATGATCTTCAAGGTCCCTTCCAACCCAAGCCATTATATGATTTAAGAATTACTTAGTATTGGTATTGCTTGACATTTTTTAAGAACAAATGCAGGTGAATTTCATGAAATAATGGTCAGATACGTTTATATGTGAGCAAAGGCCAACATTCATGTCCTACTTCCCTACTGTAAAAGACCATGGTGACACAAACAGAAGCTGTAAACTTAGTGCTGGCACACAGAAGGGAAAAACCAAAGGGAAAAATATAAAATCCAAGCTATCTAAACTGAGGAGGAACACGGACTAAAAAAATTGCTGTTAAAAAAAGATGCACAGACAGTGTCACTGAGCACTTACATATTCCTTTCTAAAAGCAACTGCAGGTATCAGAGTGCAGCCTTTATGACAGGCAGATCTTGATAATCCTTTACTATCCTTTAGCTCAGTGCTGGGTTAAAGGTGCAATGGAGCTGGAAGGGGAACAGCTGGAACACATGGCCAAAAATAGAAAGTGTCTACAAGCTGTCAAGGGTGAGGTGGCAGCACACACAGCCACATGCCTTCAGCCAGGGCAGCTGGGATGTGCTTTTGGCAGCGTGGGCAGAGGACAGGCTCCTCTCAGGGATCCTTTGTGCTGCACTGACCTGCATCCCACAGCACACCAGCATTGTCATGGAGGAGGAACCTGGAGGCAGGAACCTACAGGAAAGCACAAATCTCTGTGGGTAAGGGAAGAAGTGTATGTTTCAGTTTTGCTCTGCCACAAAGAACCTAGAACAATCTTGCCCAGATGAAAAGGTCATTCTCCCCACCCCCAAGATTTGGAAACAGAGACCAAGTTAAACTGGTCACTGCTAGGGCTAGGATGTGTGTCTTCCTCCTGTGTCTCCCATGGTTGCTGTATGGACTGCAGGTCCTCATCCTGGAGGTGACTGTGTCCTTCCTTGTGCTCTCACTCCAAATCTCTACTTCTGCCTCTGAAAAAGGAGCTGCTGCTTATCTTTATGGATTATCATGAGGCTATATTCATTATTCTACCAAAATACCTCCTGATTCTGAGCAGACAGGTGTTAAAATAAAAAAAAATAAGTTTAGAAGAAGCTATGCTGCATTGTCAGGAGCCAAGTGCTCTCTGAACCAGGAGCTTTTGCTTAAGCCATACCTGCTGAGACCTTGTGTCTCAGGAATCTCAGGTTTTGCACAGCACAGGCTTTACCTTTGGTGAGAAATAAACAGGCTTCAGGGAGTGGAGGATGCCTCAGCATCTGCTGTCTGTAGCTGTGAATTAACTTCTCGATGGTGTTGTTGATAGGCTTGGCACATTCACAGGCTGGGAACAAAGCAATGGCTATTGGCCACAGCATATGTGCTCATTTATCCTGAATTTTCTCATCTGTAAATGGGTATCTGCTCATTCAGCCTGAGAGACTGCTACCACTGTTCTCTCCTCCTTGCAGGAAATGGACACACTTTCAGTCTGCTTGGACTCCATGGCCACCAATGCTCAGGGTGCCATTTGCTGTGGAGGTATCAACCTTTAGGACTGCTAAACCAGTGCAAGGACAAGGCAAATGGCAGTTTTCTCTTCAAATTCAAATGGATAGACAAACAGTAATTCAGAGATGGCTGAGAAAACAAAGATGCACTCTAATTTTAGCTGCTGATGAAGCACTATCACAGCTAACTCCCTGTGTAGCCATCAGACAAGATTTACAGTGGTATCTAGACCTCTAAAGATAAGAGGTGTCAAGGGAGAAGTATTAGAGCATCCAAATTACTTTCCCCTTTACCTTCTGAAAGATTTAGTGTTTTACCTGAATGGATAACTTTTGCAAATCTTCCAGACATCTTTAAGATTCCAGAGTCCTGCAGGAAGGTCCCATTTTAAAACCAGCTGCAGTGTCCAGGCCTGTGCACTGCAGCAGGTCACTTCTCTCAGGAGTGCTGACACCCATGGGCATATTCCTGTGGATCCCTGTATGCAGCTGGCAGGTAACTTGGGGCTTTCAAAGTGCTCTTTGTAGGTACCAGTGGTACCATCTTATATTGGATTGTACCTAAAACAGACAGATGGTGTGAGTACTGCCCTCTATCCCAGCCAAAATGTTTCCCTTGTTATCCTTCTTGGTTAGGGCAGGAGCTAATGGTAGGATACATCATACCTAACTTCAGCCTATTTAAAGCTAAATAGCCTTTTAAAGTTTGCCTAACTTTCCTCTGAAGTGATAGAAAAAATATGATTCAGAAAAGCAATTTATCTCTGCTATAATACTTCACTCTTTAGGTGCCCTGGGTCACCCACCAGAGTTACTTGTCTCCAACAAGGGAGGGGGACAAGAAATAATGATCTCAGACAGTGAGTCAGGCTTTTTAGATCCTGATTGTCTTTTATTCAAGCATTAGATTCTTTCAAAAAAGAGACAAAGCTTATTGACACAGATACACTCTAGCTGAAGAAAGGCCACACACTTGTCAAGGTTCTTTTTTGGTTTGTTTTCCCCATTTTAGAAGTTATTTTAATAAAATATCATTTATCTTCTGATTACGTTTATATACCATAACACCTGGACTATGCATTTATAATAGCTGGCTAAGAGCCAAACAAAGGCTCATATAGGACAGGTCTCTTGTGTGAAATTACAGTGAGCTTCAGGTTGCAAGACAGGGGCTGTGACTGTGGTGGGTTGATTTTGAATACCCACCGTTAGAAAGAGAGGATGAAAGCAGCTGTCCACAAAGACAGATGTCACTGAGGGTCCAATTGCTCCTGGAGCTGTCATTCAGCTCACATGGCCAAATAATGAGTGAAAGGTCCTTCACCACAGCACACCTTCCCCAGGCTGGCCCTGACTTAACTCCTGTTTATTAAGAGAGTGATTTGCATGAATGCCTGATATTACTCAGGCTTCCCAGCACACATCCCACCTGAAGTCATTATCTTCTGTCTGAGCCTTCTTAATCACTATTCCACAGCAATCAATTAGGAGGTGACTAACAAGCAATTAGGCCTTCAGGAGAGTGGATAAACACTCCAAACACTAAGATCTGGCCTTGTGTAAGTATGTTTTGCAATCAAAAACGAAATCAAACGACAACATGTTCTGAAGCCAGAATTTGTCCTCGAGTAGAACAGTGCAAGACAGATGAAGGTGGCCTGTACTGGCACATAGAAAGGTGTCATCTCTGCCCAGAGGTTCTTTCCAGGAATGTCAGTAATTTACTGAAAGAGTAAAGTTGCTCATGGAGCAGACAAGGCTTTAACAAACAGAAGTTTCTCAGCCCCCTAGCAAGAGGGGAGCCAGACTAACTTGGGTCCAGCACAGCTGAAAAACTGAGTTAAAACCATGGTGGCTGTCCAACCTCCACTTCTGCTTGAAAAGTGACCTGGTGCCTCTATCTAAATAAGCATCATTCAGCACATTTGTGAAGATATGAGGTCCAACTTTTCAGTTTTCATTGGCTATGTCAGATCAACCCATCCATCAACAGCTTGGCTCTGTGATGGAAGTGAAAATCATATTCCTACTTCTCAGAGACAGGCAAAAGGGCTTAGATGGGTATCTTCTTTGAGGAAAAAAAAAAAAAAAAAAAATAAAAACTACAAAAAACTCAAAAATACAGAAAAGAAAAAAAAAACAAACAGCAGGCCTGAGTGTAAATTATTTAATTATTTTTAAATTTAACCTAAATTCTGCCAACTAACATTAACTGGGAAAATCAATGAAAACAAAAATTAAACTATTATTCTTTCTGGGTCTGAGTACTTTTCATAGCATTTGATATTTTGCAGTTGACAGTGGCATTTCAACACAAAACAGACCTACCTTTATCTGGGGGAAAATAAAAAAGTGCCATCCAGGCAATTTTTAAAATTATGATTCTTATTACATTGACTTGATGAGTGAATCAAGGATGGAATCTCTTGCATATTGTTATAGTTTTCATTCTTTCCCTCTCTAGTGTTTTTTGGTTGGTTGGTTGGTTGGTCAGTTTTTTATCATCACGTACAACTCCAGGGAAGGAAACACACTTGGTCTAGAGCTCCCAGCTGCCTCAGTCCTTTGCTTTGAGTGAGGCAAATTGTCATCTGGGTAAATGCCACACAATCTGACCCTTATTTCACTGCTGTCAGCAGTAAAGGATCAGACCCAGGAGGAGTGAAGGCCCTAGAAACGAGATGCTTCCTCAGTTCTTTGCAATAGACACTTCATATTTTGGGATGTGTCCTTCAGTGACCTCCTGGGGTTGTCAGAGTTGTGGAAGCAGCTGTCCCTACAGGATTCTTTGATGTCTCAGAGGTCTCTCCTCTTAAATTAACAGCTGGGGACACAGAAGGAAAGCGGAAAGAAAGTTCAGCTATTTGTAAATTGTGAGTTTGTTTTTGCTTTGTTTTCTTCTGTATTGTTTTGTTATTGTAATGGATGGCTGAGAACCCTGGTCCTTCTGGAAGCAAATCATGTACTGAAAGCAAATAGTATAAAAAAACAAGATGCAAAGCAACTGTCAGGGAGGTTTAGACAATGTGTCAGCCACATAAATGAAGAATTTTTTGAAGCATGAGAAAAGTTCGGGAAGCTAGATACCTCATGGAAGAGAGAGAAAGAAAGGCTTTGAGACTAAGAAATTATTTTTTTTCTGAACCCTCTAAAGAGATAAAGCAAGGACAATTCTGGATTTGTTATTGATGTAAAATGGAAATTATCTTTAGTGACAATGTGTTTGGAAAGTACAGGTAGTGCTGGATTCCCTCTAGCAGCAATTTCAGTTGTACCCAGTGGTATAAGAATAAAAACTTGTCTTTGTACCAATAATTTCACAATAACCAGAGTTGCTGCTTGGAATTTTCATCTTGTCTTATTATTAGAGGACGAGATTTGCCAAAAGCCTCACAGAAAATTGCAAAAGGATACTGTAAGCGGTGAATCTCAGTTTGGAGGGTTCAAAAGATCCAGAGCCATGTCAGCAGGGCTTTACAGAGGGATATTCTGTTTGATTGCCCACTGCAGAAAACTGTGGCCTGAAATCCAGGAAGACTTTAAATTCAATAGTAGGATTAATGGGTACAGAGACTCCATCCCCAGATTTCACTGCAGAAGCATCAGGGTCTTAACCTCCACAAATCAGAGAGAGATACAAGTGCATAGGCTTTGTCTTTCTTCTCCTACAAGGTAGGTAACACATCTGCAATGTGGGTGCAAGATTAGCAACTGCAGTCTTTGACTCCAAGTCCCAAAGCATCTTGTATTTCCTGAAGTCCTAATACCCAGGATTGTTTTTTTTCTTTTCTTTTTGTAATAAATGAGACCTTTTGAACATAGAAGAGTGCTGTGTATTTCTAAGATCAGAAGAATTAAAATTTCAATGCCATTATTTTTCCTTCAGTTTTAAAATACCTTGCTGCTTAAATTGATTTTGTATTTTCCCACTGTCAGTCTCCTGACTCCTGAAGACCAGACAGAAGGATAGGAAAAGTAGGACCTGTCATGCAGGGGAGCTACAGACCACTAAAAGAGGAGTGGGTTAGTCCAGTGCTTGCCCCACTCCTACTTTCCATTTCTTTCCTCCCAGGCAAAATGTCAGGGATCACTTATTTCTGCTTCCACGAAACCTCTTCTCTAAACCAAAGGCACTCTCACTGTAGAGGGCTGAAGAGATTTGATCTTCTTCCCTCCCTGCAGCTAACTGTGAGTTCTGACAGTCCAGATAGTTTCCTCGTTGGAAAAGGCACTTAGCCTTGCACTGTGACTCTTTACCCATCTAGAAGATAAATCAGTGGACTCCAGTGTGAGCAGTGATTGTATTGGTATTGCTATTAATAGTATTTTACTGTCAGACTATCAGGCAGATGTCTCTTCTCCCATTATTTCTGGTCCTGAAACACATAGACCACTTAAATTAGAAGAACCAAAATTATTGCTAAAACAAGGGAAAGTAAATAAAAAATCAAGGGGTTCTTGCTGGCTTTGACTCAGCTTTTTGATACTACACTCCTGCTCCTTTTTGTTCATTAGAAATACAGGAGAAAATTTAATTGTCCAAATGTGTCCTGTGGCATTAAGATATTCCTGAATTTTATTGGCCAGTGAGTGTATTCAACCCTTATCTGTTGCTGATGACACACAGAAATAGCTAAGCATTTCTAATTACATTAAACCACTGCATTATCCACCTTAAAGTGGGGGAAAATAATACACATCTGGAGACTTGTTAGAAAGTGTGTGTCATACACAGTCATGTAAATCTTGTCTTTCTTTTTATGTATTGCATGCAATATTGATATTAATCATCAATTTTTATGAACTCTCAATTTTGTTAGTCTGTATGAGACCACATAGATCTTGCCTCCAGCCTGGATGGTTTCAGACTTATTACTAGACTAAAAATGTAGAAAATGTTAAGTGTATAAAATGTTAAAATTTAGTCTGATAGAAGAACTTGAACTATTTTTGAGCACTTAAAATATACTGGACCACAATTTCCTGAGCTTCAAACTTCACTAAGTTCATACATTTCTCAACTCCCTTGAGGAAGAATGGAAACAGAAAGCCCCAGATTCATCCTGGCTTACTGCAGGCATAAGCAAGAGGTGCCCACTTTGGGGAGCTGTCAGTCTAAATCTCCCATGCATTCCAGAAAGAGACAGTTATCTCCATGAAAGCAGTGCTGTCTATCCACTTTATACACAATGGATTCCACCTGACTCCTTGAGGGAAAATGGAGTCCTCTCAGCTCCTGCCTTACTTTAAATCATTCAGCTGAGTTCCCACTGGATGTAATGAATCTGGGCCAAGGAAAGTGGAGTTTGTTGGACACAGCAAGAAACATCCATAGGCTGTAGCTCCTTTCCTAATAAAGATGAGGAAACATCAATGGCCACCAGACCCAGACTGTATGTTCTGCTGCGTTCTTCTGACCACCATAATTTTGGCCTGGGACACCTAGAACTTCCCCTAGAACTAGCAGAGGGCAGAAACTCTCAGTAAGTAGTCTTGGTACAGTCATCCTCCAGAGAGCAAGCAAAGCTAACAGTATGGACATGGGTTGTTCTGTGCCAGTCAGCCAGAGTACAAGAGAACAATTTTAGACACAGGTGTTTTACTAGAATTGATGTAACTAGGGCTTGGGTTAGACTCAGCTGCCTCCAGACATCCCCTAACCAATGCCAGATGCAGATATTTTCAAGCTTCTCTATTGTTAAAATCTAACTGCGGATAAATCAATGCAATAACAGCATCTCATCTAAAAGTTATGGGCAGCACTTTGAGAAATTTCCATTGCCATGTCACTGGGTTATGATCTCCATGTGATTTAAATGTTCTGATTGTTTTTATTTAAACCAAACAATTTACGTCTCTCTTTGTGACCTTGCCAAAGTAAACATGCCAGGGAAGAGGAAGGGTCACAGTTTGACAGATTGGCTTGCATGGCCATAGGAAACAGCTCTCAAACAGAAAAAACTGACTTTGAGAATTGTTTGATTTTAATCAAATGGAAGTCTGCACTAGAAAACAGATCTTGATGCTTAATATAATATCTAAATTAGAAAGGAAATTAATAAAGAATGTCCCGGACTATTCTTCAAGGAATAGGATTACCAATCCATCACCACTGAACATATTTAGAGAAAGAAGTCTTTTTCTGAATTACTGTAAAAATACCAATGAAATTCTACTATCCCTCCATGCCATATGAAAGTCTATCAATGAATATAAGTCAAAATGACTACTGCTAATGAGCTCAGTGGAAATATAACTATGAACATCCCGGATGTTTAAGGATTCTAGGAAAGATAATGGGTCAAACATTAAAAACTTGGGGTTTTTAAAACTATATCCACAATGCCACAATGTGGGTAGTCTACAGTTTAGAAATGAAAGATAAAATTCCAAGACCACTCAAAGCCTCACATCAGGTAGATCTTTGTCTCTGAAAATTGTATCTTAATTAAGAATAACTTGAAACATATGCATCCAAAGTTACAGATTATTTTGGAAAATAATGGCTTTACCTTGCTCAATTATGCCATGTAAAATAAGGATGAAAGTTAGCAGCTTCCTACTCTGTTACTCAGATATGTAGATCCCATCTCTTTGCCCACATTGCCTTCAGAAGTTCTATCTCATACTCAGATTGCTGGATTTTTTTGTGCTTTCTCTCAAGGTTATTCAGTAACGTTCACTAGCATCATCACTTAAACACAAACATAGGCAGTCTCCTCTAATTTCTGAAACAACACATATTTCTCTGACATTTAAAAGAAAAATATAATTTAAATTCCTTTTTTGATATTGACAAATGCAGCCAGTTTTGTAGTTCTTTCATTTATTTTTCCCCAAAATTATCAGTTGACCTTTTCAGACAATTACAATTAAAACTTCATTATTATTGTTTTATTTTGAATAATGCTCTTGTAGTCATAACTGTCTACAGTTCTGCAGAAGGCTTTGTTTTCCTTAGAACTAGTTTATTCTTTTCAAGAGTATCAGTTGAAATAATAAAAAGATGCTACTTTTTTCTGTAAATCTTTCTTTTTTGTTGGTTTTGTAAAGAACTATCTCAGCAGCAACTCAAATATCAGAGCATTCCAAGCAGACCTCATTTCATATGTAAATTAATTTGTCTGATCTTCATTTATTCCAAGTAATTTTTTAATAAAAATTTTGTGAAGAACTGAAACTGAATCTTAATGTCTCATCTCTAGGCTTCACATAGCTTTTATTTATGTCTTTCAAGCAGCCTACGAACCAAGCAAAATATAATCGCGTGTTTGATTTGCATTCTGAATTACGTAGTATTCTTACTATTGTAGTAAGATTTTCCTGTATTTTTCCTAACTATTGCTACAACAGAAAAGTTATATAACATAGAAGTTGTTTTTTAGATTTAGGAGCAGAACGAAGTTTTTTTCCCCGCTCCAGTTCTCTGCTGTAATCACAACACCACAATTATGTCTTCTCCTTTTTGTTTTTTCTAGGACCAGAGGTCCCTCTCTGGAAGGATGGACAGAATACAAGGCTGACTGGAAAATAAGTTTGAAACACTTAGGATGGAGGAGAAAATGCAGTGTGAACCTCCCTGGTTCTGTGCCAACCTCTCTAATCATTCAACAGGTACATAAAGAGAGACAAAGAGGACTATGATGGGCACCACAGTCAGTTCACTAGGAAACAAAACTGAAGAAACCTCCTTTTCTGAGAGTCCAAGTTGGGTTGAGGTTTTGCTGTTTGGAAAGGTGTCTGTAGAGTTCAGGAACCTACAGGCTTTGTTCCATGGGCTTAGGGACTTCATGACCTTAAATTCCATCACTATTTTACTGTATTGTAAAACATGCTTAGACATTTCCAAAGATGCTGGGGAATATAATAGCTCCTGTGCCTGGGACCATGCACTTTTAGACAGAAACATTCTTTTATTTAACTGTCAGTTTTGCTGATTCAACTGAGTGCCTCACTGTTGCTGCGAGGGCATGTGTGCAAAATCTCACACAGCACTGGCCTTTGGTGTCTCCTGAGGAAAGGAAAATTCTTTCTCTTTCCCAGAGATATTCAGGGAAAGTCTTGCTGTGCTGAGGCAGCACCAGCTCAGTCCATGTTCAGGAGCTGCCTACTCTTCTTGGCAGTGGGTTTAAGACACATCTCCATCTGGTTTGGCAATATTTTCCACTTGCTTTAGAAAAAAATTGTATATATGTACAGGGATGTAGGTTTCAAAAGACAATATCTAAATGTACAAAGAACGTTTGAGGCCTGAATATCTTCTTGAACTCAGTTCAGGACTTCCTATCTTCCATAGCAAAAACTCTACAAGGGTTCAGATTAAATGATTGAATTACGCTTTCTGCATTTCAGTACTAAATGGGAAAAGTACTCTGGGATAAGAATGCAATCATAGAAAGCCTTAGGTCAGAAAAGACTTCTGAAAATATCCAGTGCCACTCCTCTGCTCAAGTCAAAGCTAGCTTCCAATTTGGGTGAGGCAGCTCAGAGCCTGGTTTAGGGTTCCGTCAAGGTCTGAACATCCCCAAGGCTGGAGCTTCCACCATCTCTGTGAACCTTTCTTCCCGTGTTTAACTACACTCATGGTGATTTTTGGTTTTTTATATTCTTATGTTTTTTATATCCTAACTGAAGAACAAGGAGTTTCCAATGATCAGGAAGACAAGTGGTGTTCATGAGAAGGGGCTGATTTGAGAAATTAGATAAATTGAGTGCAGAGAAAAGGCTTGAAGCGCAGCTTGACAGTGGAAACAGCCATTTGTATCAGCACTCTGGGATCCTAAGAGAAATGTCAAAATCAGAATGAGAGCAGTGAAGGATTCAGGGAATAATCCTGCCTCTCATTAGCCTCTGAGCCAATCTTTTCAGATGAAAAGCTTGATCACAAGGTGAGCTTTGCAAGGCTTTCGTACTTCTCACTCTCACAATAATGCTCCAATTATCAGAATCTTAATTACCAAAACAAACTACGGGGGAAAAACATTCAGCATTCCATTTTTAGCTGCAGGCAGCTGCAGCTGGGCATGATTATAATAGCAATGATTAGTTGCCCATGGAAATTGCAATGATGTTTGCGAATAAACTTCCCCAAGTTTACATTTGAAGATTATTAAAAACAATATGGTCAGTTGCTTAGTGGGGTCAAGCAGTTAGAGGTTCCCTACAGGTGCCTTCCCAGAATGTCGTCATCCAAGTTTTAAAAAAAAAGCAATAATTTTATTGCTTCTCATCATCTGTCTAATGCTGTGGGCTCACATGAGCTCTTCAAACATAGCCAAATGATCTTCACTTTTCTACTTAATTTCTTTATGGCACATGGATTTCATTTGGTATTTCAGGGACAGCATTTCCAACAGACATCCAAACACAGCTGAAACATTATTGAAATATTTCCCTCCTGCAACAGAGAGAATAACTACCAACCAGCACATCAGTGTCATTTAGATTACTGGTGAGACATGTCAAACTGCTAGGTCTATGGAGAAGCTCACATTAATCTGTAATGCAGAGAACTTTAGGGAGACTATCTTAATGTGGCACGACCAATTAATTAACAACAGAATGACCTTAGCAATTCACATCACACCAGGATAATTGATTCCATGAGATCATGCCTCTGAAGGGGTATTAAACCATAGCTCAGATATACTGAGCGACAGCAGACATGTAGAGACATCACCACAAACTGATATACAGGTGAAAGCTGCATCAGCACAGCTGCTAATGTGGAGTCACATCTAGATCATTAAGGTAATCCCAAAGTCTGTGTGAGTATGCATCTCAGCAGCAGAATTGCTTACTTTTAGACTGTCTTATGACTGGCTCTAAAAGGAGTATTTTTAGAATAGCTCTTAAGCCAAAGCTATCCCAAAATAAAAATCTCCGTCATGAAGTAAACCATACCCTGCATGACACCCCTTAAGTCCCTTTTAAACACCTCTGTCAGGCAATCAGCACTCTTTTTCTTATTTCTGTCAAGGTCCATCTGCTTTGTAGCTTGGTCTCACTCTCTCAGCCACATTTCCACCTCCAAGAGACTCCTCTGGGAAGCTTTTGACCAGCTGCTGAGGAAAAAAGAGCTTTGTCAAAATGTAGGATTGCTTGTTTACTCAAACAGCTGCCAGAGGAGAGAGTTAACCCAAGAGTGAAGCATCATCAAGTCTAACTAAAGTTCACAATCTCCTCCCAAGTTTTAAATGCTCCTTGTTGACTCAAAGAGCCAGGGTCATTGCCTGAAGCTTCCTCATCCTCCTTTGCTTCTCTTGGGTTCACTCCTGAAATATCTCCCTTAAATAGCTCTTTTCCTGCCTCACTTATGCCCCTATGCCAGCTCTGGCTTTCCCCAAAACTGTCCTTAGAAATGGTTTGTAAAGTGTTCTTTTAGTTTTTGATCTTAGATCCGCGAACTGTAGAAAAACCCAACATGTCTGTGTACTTGGCTGCAGACAGATAAATAGGCACTTCCCCTAAGCCTTCTTTGTTCTTTCAAGGCCTTCTGATATTTTCTTTGAAGATATTTTTTATCTGCCCTCGTTTCATTTCTGACTGCTTTTACCAACAACCCTTTGTCTTTGTTCCTTGCAGCTATATAAACAATACCAAGAAGGTAAATTGAAGGATACAGACAATAGTTAAAAATTAACCAGACAGCTCCATCATCTGTGAACTCTTTTACAAAACACTATTCCAAAAGCTGGCTCTGGGCTGAAATAATTATGATACTTTGAAAACAAAGTAATTATTTCCAATTAAATCACTTTTATTGTGCAATTAGAGTGCCATATGGAAGAGTTTTTGTCTTCAAAACAGCTAGAAGACATCTGAAGGATTGCAAAGAGCAGGTTCATTCCCCCTATGGAGGCAGGAGGAAATTTTCTCAGGGATAAGCCTAACTCACAATATTAAAAATATATAAAGGTATTAGAGAGCATTCAAAGAAGGGCTGCAGAGATGGTGAAGGGTCTGGAGGGGAAGCTATAGGAGCTGAGGTTTAACCTGGAGAAGAGACTGAGGAGAGACCTCATTGCAGCTCCAGCTTCCTCATGAGGGGAAGAGGATGGGCAGACATTGATCTCTGCTCTGTGGTGACCAGTGACAGGACCCAAGGGAATGGCCTGAAACTGTGTCAAGGGAGGTGTAGGTTGGATACTACAAAAAGGGTTTTCAGCCAGAGAGTGTTTGGGGACTGCAACAGGCTCTCCAAGGAAGTGGTCACAGCACCCAGCCTGGCAGAGTTCAAGAATTGGGACAATGTTCTCAGGAGCATACATGGTGTGATACTTGGGATTCTGTGCAGAGCCAGGAGCTGGACTCGATGATCTTTGTGGGTCTTTCCAGCTCAGGATAGTGTGTGATTCTGTGATTCATCTGTTCACTGGCTTTTACAGCCTCAGGTAGCAGTGCAACTGGGAGGAATCCAATCTGGTTCAAATACATTAGCACTCCCTTTAAGCTCCTCTGAGAGAAAAGTCACAACTTCTATTTCAATGTTCCCAGCTTCCAGACTGCTTTAAGACACTAATGATACAAAACAACCTGACATATGCTTCTGACTGGTAAAAGGTGAGTAGGAGCCTGACAATTTTGTCATTCTACAATTGAAGAGGATAAGAATAGAAATCCTGAAAAAAGAGAAACTGACATGTGCAAACCTAATAAATTTTACTGTCCTTTTCTAAGAAGGAGAGGAAAAATCCACCAGTTCTGCCACAAATGGGTAAGAGTGAAGGAAGGAGAAATAATGAAAAAGCACTAACTCCCCACACCCAAATGAGCTCATTTCCATGCAAACAGCTCCCAGGTTTCACGCTTTGCTGCAGATATTGGCTGTGCAGGAGGATCTGGGCAGCCAGGTCTGGTGCAAGGAGTTTGGAGGAGCAGCTGTGAGTGTGAGGAGATGGTCCATGATGGGAAGGGGTTATCTCACATCAAAGCAGCTCTGTCCTGCCATGCACCCATTTCAGTCCAATTAGTCTGCTGTGCCTTGCATTTCCTAGGTAAGTATCTGAGGTTCTACTAGACTTATTTTTATCTGTTAGGATCTGATCTGAACAGACCATTAAAACTAATGATCTAAAGTATGGACTACAGCTGTTTCTATATCTTATTAGGTGTTCAATGCAGAAGTTACAAAGGGTTTTCCCTGCCCTTTTGGGTGAAACCTTGTATGCCAGTGTACAGCTTACAGCTGTATGGGGTTTGCATGGCCAAGCTTTGGTAATGAGGATTCAGTGGGGTGGCTTCTGTGAGAAGCTGCCAGAAGCTTCCTTCATGTCTGGCAGAGCCAATCTCTGGTGGCTCCAAAGATGGATGTCCTGTTGGTCAAGGCTGGGACAATTATTAAGGGTGGTAACGCCTTCGTGACAACATATTGAAGAAGAAAGATAAACAAAAAGTTATTGCATAGTCATAATTGTGGCCAGAGAAGAGTGGAATGAGAACAAGTGAGAGGAACAACTCCACAAACACCAAGGTCAGTGAGGAAGGAGAGGATGGAGATGCTCCAGATGCTGGAGCTGGGATTCCTCTGTAGCCCTGCGTGCGGCCCATGGAGATCCATGGGGATGCAGAGATCCACGGGGATGCAGAGATCCACTTACTGCTCATGGAGAAGACCCACACCAGAGCAGGTGGATGCCTGAGAGGAAGCTGCAACCCCATGGGAGGCTCGTGGAGAGAGGCTGGAGCAGCCTGTCCTTGAAGGGCTGCACCCCATGCAAGAGTGACCCATGCTGCAGAAGTTTGAGGGAAACCCTTGCCTGTGGGATGGACTTGTGTTGCAGCAGGTCACAGGGAGATGTTGCTTATGAGATGGAGCCATGTTGGAGAAGTTAATGGAGAACTGTCTCCCGTGGGAGGGACCCCACAGTGCAGCAGGGGAACGATTCCTCTCCCTGAGCAGCAGGAGGAACAACTTGTGATGAACTGACCATAACTCACATTCCCTGTCTCCTTGCACTGCTGGGGAAGGAGGTAGAGCTGGAAAGGAGGGAGGGGTGAAGGAAAGGTGTTTTGAAGATTTTATTTTACTTCTCCTTATCCTGCTCTGATTTTCTTAGCAATAAGTTCAATTAATATCTCTAATGTCGAGCCTCTTTTGCCAATTACGGTAGTTCGTGAATGATCCCTCCTGCTCCTTATCTGAACTCATGAACCTTTGGTTATACTTTCTCTCCCCTGTCCACCTGCAGAGAGGAGTGAGAGAGAGGCTTTGGTGGGTGCCTGGCATCCTACTACAATTGTCCATTGCAAATGCAGTTCCTTGTATACACCTATGTGCATTGAGCATGTGGCATCAGACATGACAAGTTGGGGGAAGAACTTCCTCAAAAGCAAGTCCCACGATGGTCATCTTTCAAGGTTTATCATAAAGAGATTTTAAAATTACAGGCTACATTAATACAGTTGTCTCGTCAACAGAACATCTTATGGCATAGTTTATAGTTCTTAACGAGACTTTGTTCTTTTTCCCTCTGTCTCATATGAGCTTTAGCAAAGAGAACCCAAAATGAGTCATGGTCTACAAAAAGTTTCATCAAGAGAAGATCAATTGAGAGCTCTGCATTTTTTTTGGAGGCGTTTAACTTTGGCATAGTTGTGCTATCACGGATTAGACTGGATTATTAATTCCATTTTACCTTTCCTGATGTTAAAATTCTCAAAAAATCTTATCTTAAACAAGATCATTCCAAGTGCTAGATGAGAAACACATCAAAACAACTTAGTAGAAGCAAATTTGGGGTACTGAGGTAATTATTTTTTATATTGTCTGATTTCTGAAGAACGTTCTGACTTTTTACGGAAAATGGAGAACAAGTCTAAACAATTCCCTTGGTTCTAAAGAGCTGCTGTAGTGACTCATGATGATTATAGTTTAAGTGCACTGCTCTCCTTTCTGGACAGGTTTATCTGTCAGCATCCTGGTTTCCAGAGTCAAGAAGGTATTGCCAGTGTAACAGAGCTGTTTCTGAAAACGAGGATTAGGACTATAGCACGGAAACAAGCATGAGGCTGAAACACACAACTGACTAGTAATGAAGAAGGCTGGACCAAAGATTTTTCAAGATAAACATTGTTTTCTTTCCCACCTGCTGTCCATGCTCTTATAAAATCACTGTCCTTCCCTGAGTTCAGGGGTTGATTCTTCCATGCAGTGAAAGAAGAGGTAAAAGAAAGAACATTAATTATCTGAAAAAATCATTATGAGATAAAGTCTTCCAGAGCTGAGCGTGGGAAAAAAAAAAAAAAAGTTATATCATCCTGGAAATTTCTCATCTCCATTTTGAGTTTTTAAGACAGGCTCTCCGTGGTATCTAAAATGAACCTAGATAGTGGCAATATGCCCCTGAGTTGGATGCTATGAACTGTCCATCTCTCTATGTCTGCAACAGCCATTGACAACATGACTGTCTGACAGGGATGCCTGGGGACAGCTTAGTGGTCCTAGGGACTCTCACCTGGCCTCCAGTGCTTCAGGGATGGGCACATGGTCTCCAGCCAGCTTCAGCTGGATGTCTCAGGTATGTCTGTGTGTGACCAATAACCCATGGCCTGTGTTCAGGTAGATTTTTTTAAACTTTTGGTTTTTAACAGCTTTAATGGAAGGTTTGGGTGCTGTGTCCTTCAATCAGTTTTCACCCTGAGTGGCTGAGTGTCAGAGCCCTGGGAGCACTGTTAGGTATCAATGTCACTGACCAGGCTCTGCTGGGGACTCCACCTGTGTTCTCTGCCCATGGGCCCAGGTTTTCAGCTCAGTCCTGGAGCTTCAGTCTCTGCTCGTGCTCTGTCATAGGGGCACCAATCTCTGGGTCTGACTCCTGGATGGACCTTTAACCTACACTGCAGGTAACTTCCATCCTGGATGGATCCAACTCCTCAGATGTATTTTGAACTTGTCTCCAGCCCTGGCTTTAGGGCTCTCTATTGGATGAATTTAGGGGCCTAATCTTGTTTTGGCCCAATCTTTTTGTGGCACAATCTTTTTGTAGCCCAATCTCCAGTCCCATTCCTGCTCCATCTTCTGTCCACAGCTAAAACCCCTCCAGGGACCCGGGCCATGGTTCATTGTTTGCCATGTCTTGTACTGCAAGCAGACCCTGTTAGCAGTGCCCAAATCTCTATCTTGTCAAGATCCTGTGGGGCTCTGCCCTACTAGAGGTGGCACTGTCTGCATAAGGATGGCACCCAAGGCCTTCAACAGAAAATACTCAATCTGTCTGAGACCACAGAAACAGGAACAACATAACTGAAGGAAAAAATTATTTAGCACCTGTAAGCCAGCGTATCTTTACAACTACTCAGTGCTGATGTCCTGTTCTGCTGTTCACATGACATGAGAGGAGAAAAAATTTTTCCATAACACAACAGCATGTCAAGGTTAACTTAAATATTTCAGTATGGGAAAAAAAAGGAAAGGCTTTAAAAGACTAACTGGAAGGAGGGCAAATGGAAAGTTAAGCAGTTATTCACACATGCACATTGGAATATGTGTTATTTTGTTTTCAAGATAGAATAAGAGTTATTTTATATGGGAGAAGATAAACAGAAGGTATAGACTGACACAGAGCAAAAATACCTGTAGATTGGCCTCTAAGAAATAGACTCATGATAATGTCTGTTAGCTAGAAAGAAACATGCCCTTGTAGGCAGTGCTTCATTTTAGTCATTAAAAACCAGGCAAAATGGAACAAGAAGTGAATTATGTATAGGCAGAGAAGAGGAGGTTACTCAATAAAAAATCTTTCTCTTCAATCTTATCTCTGACTTGAAAATCCGACATGTAGAACAATATCTGCTAAGTTTCATTGTCTTCAGGAGGATGGGTTTATATTTGGCAACTGGAAACAGAAACCCTTTCATTCAAAGAGAGGTAATAAACAGCATGGATAATTTTTTAGTTGTGGTCAGAAAAGTTTCTAGATTTCAGTCAAAACAGACCTCCTAAAGGCACTGTAAGAGCTGATACCAAAGTGGTATAAGCTGGGAGACATATTCGTCCCATCTCTCTGCCAGTCTGAGGTTCAGCCTTAGATGTTCTTGTAGCACAGTGTTTCCCAGTTTAGGCAAGGAGACTGATAGCAGGGCTTATCCCTGTGAGCTCAGGCTGTGAATCATTATGGAATAAAGAAAAAAAAATCAATAAGCAGCTGCAGAGAGATATTTGAATAGTTTGGGCTGAGGTAGTGTTTCTGTCACTTAAAATTCATGGTATGCTTAATCATGGTATCCTTAATCCTATGCAGTAGTGAACTTTGTGGTAGCTAAACTGGTCCTTGATTTGTCTGGGCTCCTCTGCCCACTAGACAGCCTGACTGGGGTAGATGTCAGAGATCAGAGAATCATAGAATATCCTGGTTTGGAAGGAACCTACAAGCATCGTAGAGTATAATTCCTTTGTTAGCTCCAGCCCTGTGAAGCGAGTTGGAAGCTGTGCATAGGGAGCTCCTGATGATCTTTCCACCATGGTGGGTGACATGCCAGCATGTCACCACACACAAGGTGCCATCAGCAAGACACCTGGAATGAGACAAAGTCAAATAAAGGATGTTTCTGACCAAACAGCCCATTCCCAAAACAGCTCCAAACAGCTCTGACAGAACCCAGGAGAGAGAAGAGCAAGAAATCATTCCTGAGAACAAATTTATCCTAGCTATATGCCATGATACATTCAAACAAGAATACCTTTTTGCTCCTGCCTTCTTTGTGCAGCACTTCTTCCCTTCTTCTGTGCTCTCAGGCCTTTATAAGAGCCAACAACCTTCCTTCTACAATTGCTCCTCTTAATGCAAAGGGGTCTCTTTCCCTGTTGGGAGTCTCATTTCTCTGAACAGAGAAACATCACCTTTTTCTTTTTTAAAAGTGTGAAACAGAAATGCAAGAAATTTACTCCATTCTCCCTGGACACTCAATTAATCACAGCCCACTTCCCAGTACTTAAGTGTAGCTTTTACCTGCAACCCATCAAGCTAGGGAGGAACTATGTAGGTTCAGGTCTCATTTAGCCAAAGGATCTCTTGAGTGTTTCCTCTGCCTTGGCAGTTCAGATTCTAAGGGCCAGCCCTCCTCAAATAAATGGGAGAATATAACTGTGACATAAATAATGCTATTTTCTCTTTTCTAATCTGCTGAATTGAAAATCTGTCTCTGGTAATTTTAGGATTCCACAGCTCTGATGAATCCACCTACTAGATCATTCTACACATTTATGGTCATGCAACTAAAGTTATTATTACTCTGCATTAGAATTTTGCATTTACATTTCACCCTTGTCATTGCAGTGAAATCAAGGGCCTAATACAATACAGCTCCAGCCTTTCCAGTTCTTGTGGGGATAGCAAACATCTCTGATGTCAAAGCTATATTTTAGGAAAGACACTGCAGGCATATATATAATCCCTGTTGTTTTTACCAAGCTTAATAGCATGAACCACATAAATTCTTCTATCTCCAGTCCATCCAGCATTCCTCTGGCTGCACTATACTTTTAGGGGAAAAAAAACATAAAGGTCATTCTGTTTTTCTGAGGCAGCTTCTCTAATATAAATGGAAAATTTGTGAGGGTGCACAGCAGGTTTTCCTACATCCAAAGGACTGAGAGAGAGAAGTGGTTTCCAATAAGACATTATCAAAATCACCTTGGTGGTCCTTACTATCTGTATGACGTGAGTCAAGGGCGTAGGTGAATGAAGCCTGCATTCTGTGGGCCAGAGTGAATGACACTGAGGTATTCACCTGCAGCTCCTGGTACTCACTGCTTCAGTGTGACACAGTCACCAGTAGTTGGGAAAGAGTGGATTGCTCTGCCTGGGTCTGTTTCATGCTCTTGTTACAGCAGATATTTGTCTAAATGGTTTGTGTAAATGGTACCACTCTTAGTGGGTCAGACAAAGATTTTTCAAGCACCTGTGTGATGAGGGGCCCACAGCACTTCTGAAGACATAGCTTCAAATCCCACTCTACATCACATAGAATACAGAGTAGGAGATGCATTTCCTTTATTTCAGAGGAGTGACTGAACCACTAGATCCCTGCTAGGAATATCTTTGAAACAATTTCTCATTTTGACAAGAAATGTCAATAAACCTTTTCTAGGTAGAGTTTTATGGGAAAAATAATCTTTCATCAAACGTGACTGGCACTGTTATTTTGTGTTATCTCCAGTTCCTGTCTTGGGCAATACTTGTCATACTTTTCTGATACTTCCTCACCTATGATCTACCTCTTTCACATTTGAACCACACCTTCCTCAAATTCCTCTCTTAGAAAAAGGACAGTTGAGTCTGGAGTTTTTCCTTTGGGCTTTTTTCTTCACTTCTTGTGAAGAGAATTACTACTTCTTGTAGTGTGAAGTACTACAAGGACATATGATTGGCTTCCTTCTGTGGGAGAAAAGACTGGGAATAAAATGGAACTGATTAAGCAGCCTGATATCTTAGGCCAGATCAAGCAGAAACCATGGGAAAGACAGACACAGATAATTGATCTCTGGGGTAGAAGTGACCAAGAAACATGTTGTGAAACTTTGTAATGATTACCAGGTAACTGATGTCATGTAGAACGTATAACCAATGGGAAATTGTTACCAAAAATAGAATCCCATATATAAGTGTCATACAAGTATACCCTATATAAACCCTTTGTATTCTCAATAAAATTGGCTTCTGATCCAGCTCGGTTGTCCCCATCTCTCCATTGCCAATATCCTTCTCTTGGGAAGCTCTTAACAGTGGCTTTTCCCAAGAGACAAAGATGTTCCTAATCTGACCATGCTTCCATCTTCCTAGGTGCTATCGCTGCTATTCTCTTTCTTTCCTTTTCTGGACTCAAACAAGGATCAATGCATGACTCCCCTTGGAGTGAGAATTTCCCTGTGTGCTTGGTCCCACCACATCATCAGCTACCGAAAAAGACATGAAAACAAGGTAGCACCTACTAAACGATCCTGGGGTGAATTAGAAGTTAACAGTGACTGCACCTCCTTAGTACACTTCTGTGGGAAATGCCATTCCAAATTAAAAGCAGGAGGCAAAATAGAAATTCTTTCCTAGATTAAGATTTACACCAGTGGGTCATTCCCTGAGTGTTCTCAGCCAGTGTTCAGAGAGGAGCCAGGCTAAAAGTCACAGGCATTCCCTGATGTCAGACTTTAGAATATGAGGGAAAATTACTTTGCTTCTTACTTTGCAAAGAGGAAGTAAAACTCTTCTATCTTTGAAGCACCCTTTTCATTGGTTATGGGCACTGCCTGCATGGGAAACCTATTCCACAGTGTCCAAGCAAATGAGTTTCAGAGCATAGAGTGACAGTAACGGTGTTAATCATTCAAGGATATCAATGTCAGGATTTTATAGTTTCAGGCCCCTGGAGTTCACCATATCAATGATACCACATGGCTATATAAAAATAAATTGGGAAACAAGCTGATAAGGTATTGACTCATTGGGTGAAAATAGTGCTTCCCAGGAGGGTACAGCAAAGTAAGATGCTTGCAAGCTTTTCTTTACTGACAAAACCAGAACAGGTGTCAGTGGAGCTCAGGGAACAAGTGAGTTCACAAGAGCAAAAGGATTCAATACTGCCATTCAGCAGCCTTTGTTCTGCCATTCCTGAGAGGCCACTGTAGTAAAGGAAAGGCAGTGAAAAGAGGTCCAGCTCAATGGTCATTTTTTCTGCTCTAAGATACAGCAAGAAAATACATTGAGACTCATACTGCACCCTGAAGGCTGAATTCTGCTTTCTGGGTACTAAATTCCTTCCAGGCAGGGATGGGTGACTATATTGGGTCTGGCCTTATGCCAAGCAGAACTGGAGAGAAGTGATTGAACTTCTGCCAGCTTTCTCTTTGCTGAGTCAAGAGAGTCTCAATGAGATGAGAACATGGCCTTGTATGTTCACTTCATACAAAATACTGAGGTCTGCAAAAATACAATGCATTATGACAGCAAATGTACACCACCTATGACTCTGAGCTATTGAAACAAAGAAAGGTGAATAGCTGCATTTCAACTGTTGAGAGCCCGTCAAGGATAAAAAAAAAAATCCTCCTTGTTCTGCAGAAATAGTTGAAATTGAGCTACTAGAAGCTGATGTTTCTTTTNTATATGTACAATTTAAATTAACAGAGAATAAATGAAGTTTTGAAATGCAAATGTGAAAATGAGTCAAGAATACATTATAAATAAAGTTTACATATGGTGATGACAAGTGTCATCACATCTAAGTAACATCCACCACACTCTTCAGAAAATCACTAATGCAGTTTGAATGCCTTCTTTCTTTAATGGAATACGCATCAGTCAGATAGAAATACCTAAATAGCAATATCCTCTACAGTTATAAAACATTAATACTTGCTTTGTGTTGCTTTGCTTCTTTACTATTCTTATAATAGTGTTCTTTGTTATTTTTAAGAGATGACATTTGAAGGCAGCACCTTAAAACAGCCTAACAAGTGTTTCTTTCAAACTTTCCTTCTGGTTACATTTCCTGCATCTCAGATCAATGTCTCTCATAACTGTTTCTGGAAGATCCAGTACTTCTTGACATGCACACCCCAAAACTGGTGCCCATCCACCCAAGCCATCATCAGCTCTTTACTGGCTTTGATGCACTTCTCCCAGAGATGCACCTCTCTAACCTCTGTCCATGACTCAGGATCCTACCCCAGCCCATCTCAGGGACATCAGTCCCTTCCCCAACAAGGTCATAAGATGCCAGTCCTCAGGTCCACTGGCTGATGTCCCCGCCTCAACGCATCTCTGTCCCCACAGAAGTGCCTGATGACCTGGGATGGGGCTGCACAGCCCCACCAGGGGAGTGTCCCCTGTACCCATCCCCCAGACCGTCTCTGTCCCTCGCAGTACTCAGCTACGACCTTACCAGTGCTGGGCAGAGCGGAAAAGATTACTCTGCAAAAATACCTTTCTGCTTATGCACCACAATGTTTGTTTTCCCTGCAACAACTTGACATTTTTGGCTGGATTTCAGTAACCCCCAGATCATTTTTTGCAGAACTGCTATTTAAGCAGCTGTTCCCCATCATGTGCCAGTGTAACCGATTATTTCTGCTTATATGCAGTGCCTTCCACTTGCCCCTAGGGAATTGCATCTTCTGTTCTTTTCCTTGTTTTTCTTGCCCATATCTTGAATTAGCCAATATTATTTTTAAATCTGGTTATGCCCTTCAACTACAGGTGCTACTGTTTGTCCTGTACTTAGTAAGTACAGTATGTATTCTGTCACACAGGCTTTTAACTCTGGTAGACATTTTAAAGCATAAATAATGCAGTGAGACTGAAGTTAAAAAGAGTCAACGATCTATGAACACAGATAAAATGGTCCACCAGGATGTTTGTTAAGAGTTTCTGAATATAGCTGGCTAAAATATGTGAGCTGAATGACCAGGAGTACATTTGCTATTGGAGTGGTATTGGATAACTCTCAGTTCAAATTGGGAAAAAAGCCTCCATTTTCTATCTTGAATTTGTGGCATTAAAGCTTCACCACTTTGGCAGCCTCCTACTTCTCTGAAAATGATGAAAGATCCTGTCTCTCTGCCTAAATATTTAAATATTTCCTCACCATAATTCCTGAAGAGATCTCAGAAGAGGTCAAGTGCTATATAAAGGCCATTGCTTAACACAGTGGTCACTGGTTTTTCACTATGTCTAAGTAGTGGATCCCATTGTGGGCTGCAAACCATTGGAACTGTAATTTTTTTGCTAATACACATTTATCAGGAGACTTATGCAATGAGGTTGTAGTCACAAGCCAAATTCAAAGAAAACATCATATGCAAAAGCTTAGAGCAATCAAACACACTGGGCTTTCATTTCAGAGGCATCTCTCATTTATGATGTGAACCATATTAGAGTAACACTTGGGATCAACAGGCAGCAGTACCTCAGTGCTCCTTTACTGCTAAAACAAAATGTCTGAGCTGCTGTGTGCTGGAAACACCCACTGGAAACCTCTTGATTAAAGAGATGCCAAAAAAACTTATAGCAGAATGCAGTGCAGTATGGAATTTCTTTCTTACAAAGCACTGGAGTTTGAGATATTTTGTCTCCCATTATGATTACAGAAGAAATAATTTTGTGTGCTTCCTCATACAGCTGAGAGCAGCCACAACCATCCCCTGTGTAAGTTATTGATGGTGCCATTGTAAATAATATCAACTTGATTTTGATATGGAACTGCTTAACTTGGGTTTAGAGCCCTATAAGTGTCATAGGCATTCTCTGTGCTTGTTTCCTTGAAAAGATATTTGGATGTTTTGTAGGTCCCTGTATTACCTGGCAATAAGATTGTGTTCTCCTTGGCTCTAAGTAGCCTTACAATGTTGAATGTAGAGTAGATGCAGACTTTAAGATTGCTATTGCCTTTTCTTGTCATGTAAGACAAGATGAAATTCATCTCACATGTAGGTAGACCACCTACAGACCATTCTTAAATCTTCATCTTCACCAAAAACCTGCCATTGCTATCAAAAAGAAATCAGATTTAATCTTCTACAGCGAATCCTGCAACACTAGAAAATGACAGGTTTTGGTGATTTAGAGAAATTCAATATCAAATAGATAGCTCAATCATGAATCTATTATCTTCCCCCTACGCCAGGGAAGATGTTAGTGAATGTAAAAACAAGATAATGGAATGGAGAAACAAGTACTCTGCTGAGCCCATACACATTAATTGTATCTTTTCAGAGAATGACTAAAGATTGCCATGAGTCAACGATTCCTCCTAAACATTTTGTCTAAGCACACCTACCATCCCAGCTTGACTGGCAATGAGCAGATTAACATGCTCCAGTTATGATGGCAGCTCAGTTTGAAATAAATATCTATTAACAGCAGCACACCAGGTATCAGTGCTCTCTCTGCCACACAACTAGTCACTTAAAGTGTTATCTTGCATACTCTCCATTTCCTAATGCAAGAAACCCTCACAAAGAAGATCAGAAAGTGAGGGGCAAGAGCTTTGTAGGGAAACAAACTGCCTAGAAACCCAGTTGAATTAAACCCTGTGTTTATCTACAGGCCAGCAAACTACAGTCCTACACACTCATATATGCAAAGTATCTGATGAAGCAATGTTTCAAAAACATTGTCTTTCAAAAACCTGCCTGGCACCCTGTCAAGTCATTAAAGAGCTGCTTGAGAACTCAGCTCAGGAGACTGATTCTAAGATGACACGGTGAAAGTATTTTTTGGCCCAGACTCCCAGCATTTTTGTAGTTTTAACACCCTTGAACCCCAATACACCTGGAAACCCAAGTGACAGTCTCAGGGCTTCCAGTTTCCCTGGTGTGTGAAACAGGGATACAAAGAAAGGAGTTCTCAAGAGCCTAACACTTGGATTCATATTTTATTTAAAAACTTAACAGAATTCTTTTCCCCGAGACAGAAGGAGGAGGAGAAACAAAAGAAATTTCCTTTCCCTCGGAAATATGAAGGTTTCTAGGTTTCGTTCCTGTTCCAAGGTTCAATACATGAACATTAGCACATGCATACACAACCCTAACAGACTTTCCCCTCTTTGAAGTGACTGACAGGGGGATTTCCTCTTAGGATATGTCTTACACTGCAGTAACTGCAGGATACTGATCTGGATGGATTTAAAACCTCATACAATATAACATTTCCCTATTTGAAGCCTAATTAGATTTATTGTATACATCCACAGGAAACATCTCCATCCTGTAACAAGAAAAACACTTTGAGATCTAAATGTTAAACCCTCTAAAACAAGCTAAGATTTTTTTTTTCAATTGAAAAAGTTACACAGAATAGCCTTATGTGTGCTTTTTTATGGTTTTAGTTTCTTTCCAATGTCTCAAATTCAAGTCTCCTTTCTAGTATTAATTTCAGTTGTAGTTTCACTAATCAGGCTATCACTCCTAGCACTTGCTGCTTCAAGAAAATCAAGAATAAAATGTTTGTATATGGACTGTCTTCTGTGGATTATAAAGATTTCACTTTAGAGTGAATTTAATATTAATTTCCTTTTAATTCTGTTGTAATTAACATGTAAGTCAAAGGTCTTTTGTATTAAAAGGAAAAAAAAAATCCCTCCTTCAAAGGAAGCCCATAGAGTATCGAGAACCGTCTAGTGCTTTGTAAAGAGTATGATTCATTCAGCAGTGCAGGTGCTTCAGGAATCTAACAGCATTACTGGAGAGTGGTGGTGTGCACAGGAGAGAGAGATGAGCCAAGAAACAGCTGGTCTCTGAAGCCTGGTTGGGAAAGGGTGACAGAACTGAGGGAAACTTCTGGGCAGTCCAGAGGGCAATGTGAAGATCAGCAGTTTTGTTTTGGGAAGGGTTTTGGTTTTTTTTTCAAATTCTTGAAACTGCGCTTGATTCTGACTCAGGATAAAGGCCCTCCTTTCCTAACAAGGAAGAACAGCACTTTCTAGTCTTTATTTTTTTTTCCTTTGCTCCATCATGTTTCTTCTCTGGCTCTGAAAGCAAAACTAAACCAAAATCCAACCAACCTAAAAACAGAAACACCCAACCACACTATCATCCACAGCAAAAGAAAACAAAATTGAAAAAATCATTTGAAAATGAAAAACTTAAATTCACTGTCTTAAAATGCAGATTTCTTCTAAGACCTAAATATTTTGATTGCTTTTACAATTGCCTGTATATACAGATGTCTTTTTTTAGTACAAAACAGCTGTTCCTGGTCAGCAGCAGTGCCCAAAAAGCCATGAGTAAAAGATTTGCCATGGTCACAGCTGCTAATCCATTTTCAAAACTGGAGCAATAGCTGGGTGGGTGAGGAAGGAATGGACATGGAAGAGAGAGGAGGAAAACACAGCTCCAACCATTGGTTAAAAGGTGCACTATTCATCTCAAATCCCTTATTTCTCTTCATAAAATCCCCATGCTTTGACCATCTTCTGACCTTTTTATGTGGATATGTGTATCTGTGAGTGGAGGGAGAGATAAGAAATTTGTTTGCATGTGAGGGAATTGCTGCTTCACAACATGGAGAAGCAAAAATATTGGCATATCTTGCTGCCTGCTTATACTCTGACATAATTTTTTTCTTTTTTTTTCCTGGTCCTTTTATTTATTTCCCTCTGCTTTTTTGCATCACTGAGGTATGCAATAATTTAGCTTCAGTGCTAACAAACTTAAAAATATTTCACTGATGTTTTTACCATACTGAAAAATAAATTATCTGCAAAGTACAGCAAATGTTGATTGTTTCCATCATCTGCTAAGCTATGTGTCCTCATCCTCTTTCTCTCTGATGTTTCAGTCAATGAAGCCTTGCATTTCTTTTACCATGGCTTTCATTAATTAGTCTGAATGCTTTTACTTATCAGTTTTACAATTTTCAATCCATTCTCTTATGCCCTGTGCTTGTTTTTGTACAGACATCATATTGAGATATGTATTCATCTGAGGAAGGTGATAGACAGAGTTTCTAAAAGAAGATTAAATCAGTGCCAAAAGTTCTTTTTTTTTTTTTTTGGTAGTATTAGAACATCTAAATTGTTGAATTGTTGCCAAGGAGAAGAGGAAAAAAAGAAAAAGAGTGAGAGAGTTATAAGAACAAAAACCCAAACCACCAAACAGGTAAGGAGACAATTCCAAGCTAATTTGCTAGTATTCTGTCATTTCTACCATTATTCAAGTTTTACATTTCAGATACAGTGGCTTTCTGTCAATTGTTTGATTTTCCTTTCTTAAATTGTTTTGTCAAATATTTAAGTAGAAAAGATGTCTAATAACATGTGTTCCTTCATAATGTGTTTGAGACGAAGCCTTCTTTATTGGAGAACCCTAGAGAGCTTTGCAGAGCATAGTGCCAGGTTTACAATCCTGAGGACATAAATAGTGCCACTAAAATGAATGAGATCATTATTTGCATGATTAAATATCACAACATTAAACTGTACATAAATGCTACTGCTGTGGGTAGAGAGGAGGAAGGAGGAGAGGAGTGTGACATAAACTTTCAGGTGACAGAAGAGGAATGAATTCTGCCTGATTTTTCATCCTTCAAAAGCCTTCTAGTGACAGTATTATTTTTAAATGGCTTTTAGTGATTTTGTGACACTGCCAAGTCATTTAGCTCTATTAAAAAAAAAAAAAAAAAA
>VXAX01003773.1:431069-478896 GCA_013399835.1 Leptocoma aspasia
AGACCCCAGCGCCTGCTGTGGCAGACGGCCGTGCGCCACATCACCGAGCAGCGCTTCATCCAGGAGCACAGCAGCAGCAGCGGCGGCAGCAGCAGCGGCGGGGGCAAAGGCTTCAGCTCCGAAGAGACCTGCTGCCCCAACCACCACCCGCACCCCCCGCACCACCACCACCACCTCCGGCGGCAGTCGGCCGGACGGAGTTTGGGCAGCGAGCGCCACAACAACGGAGGCACCAAAGTCTTCCCGGAGGGCACAAGCAGCAGCGGAGACTTGGGCTTTCTGCCCCTGGACTGTGCCCCCAGCAACTCCGACTTCTTCCTCAACTGGGGCTATACGTATCGCGGGGTGATCTTCCCCACTCTCCGCAACTCCTTTAAGTCTCGGGACTTGGAGCGCCTTTACCAGCGCTACTTCTTGGGTCAGCGGCGCAAATCTGAGGTGGTCATGAACATCCTGGATGTGCTGACCAAGCTGACCCTACTGTTCCTCCACTTGACCCTGGCCTCTGCTCCCATGGACCCCATTAAGGGCATTCTCTTGGGCTTCTTCACTGGCATTGAGGTGGTGATCTGTGCCTTAGTGGTGGTCAGGAAGGACACGACCTCGTACACCTACCTACAGTACAGTGGTGTGGTCACTTGGGTGGCCATGGCCACACAAATTCTGGCGGCAGGACTGGGCTGTGGCCTCCTTGGGGACGGCATTGGCTATGTGCTTTTCACCCTTTTTGCGACCTACAGCATGCTCCCGCTGCCACTCACCTGGGCCATCCTGGCTGGACTGGTCACCTCTGTCCTGCAGCTCGTCATGCAGCTGGTTATCCCCAGGTTTGCCGTGACTTCCCTCAACCAGGTACTGTGGTGAGGAGAGGGTGGGAACAGTCCTCTTTCTCCATCACCCTGAGTTAGAGGAGGTGTGGGAGGATGTCCCAAAAGATCCCTTTTAATCCCAAAAAAACCCTTTTAATCAGGTGCTCAGAAGTTCATTACCTGGAGGGGAGATCATAGGCAAAAATCAACCTTCTTGTCTCCTCTTCTTCCATCTCCCATTGCCCATCCCAGTGTCTCACCTCAAGCTGGGAGTTGGGACACTTTCTAACCACCCTGTCCCCTCCGCTTGTATATTCACTACATTGCTGTCTCTTGAAATAGCACTGGGGAGAGAAGCTCCTGGGGCAAGTGGGGAGGATGGGTCATGTATTATTCCCCTCCCTGACTTCCAGCAGTGGTCTGAGGTTTGAGATGACTCTGTCTTGGCCAAACTCTCCCAGTGCTCCCATTTTACTGCTCACGCGTTTTAACTCTGAATCTGCTGGGACAACTGGTACTTTTATATGTGAATGGTAGCTTGCTCTGAGCTATAGGAAAACAGGGGCAAAGCACACTGCTCTTTTGCAAGGAGAAACCAGTGAAAACTCAGTAGTGAAGCCAGAGCAAATCTCCTCTGGGAGATTCGGTGTGAGGTCCTAGGCTGTCTTAGAGGACACTAAGAAGCCTTTTCTGCTGGGGGTCAAAGGGCAAACACTGTTGTGCTGAATCCTTACAAGTGATGTCTAGGACAGAGTGCTGCTTATATAGTGGAGCGTTGTGTGGTGCAGACTGCTGAGGGGCACCGGTCAGGATGGGTCTGAGAGGTTAAAACCAGGTCTCACCTGACCTCACATGCAGATGACTTCTTCCACAGTAAAATGAGAATGCGCAAACTCCCCATATCCCTTCAAGGCAAGAAAACAGTGGGCACTAGGACAACTTAATCCCAGAGATTCTTACTGCTCCCTTTTCCCTCCCTTTCCAGACTGTCACATCTCAGTGCTATCAATATTTCATAGCAGATTATAATCTCCATTTGGCTTGCTCCACAGAATCGGGTAGAAAAGGGTGGAGATCCTGTCAGATAATCTCAAAAGGAGGGAGGGTACAGAGGAATCTGTTGCTGGTGGTATGTTATTTACATTAGTGTTGGGATGTGCACCTGGGAAGTGACTGATCTTGCATCTGGAAGTTTGATATCCATGATTCTTGAGACACATCTACCTTCCTTAGACCCTGGTCCTCCTGAAACCCCTGCCCATTCCCTTACCAGATGAACTTTTTTGCTGTGGGCTGCCTGACCTCATGTCCCAGTGGTTGGTCTCACCCTGTTTTGGGAAAAGCTGCCCCAGTGTGTTGAGCCTGGCTGAACCCTGTGGACGTGAGACAATTAGGCTGTGGCAGAGTTGTTGCCCAGCACTTGGTGATATGATGAATGAACTGCAGCTGCACGCCATGTCCTGCTCCCATGCACTGCTGATGCTGTTAGTGACGGGTCAAAAGCTGTTTGAGTTATGCTGATTTCTTAATTTACTTCCATGTCCTCTCCTGGAGCTATGAGTAATGCACTGCTATCTCATTACGCACCAGTATCACAGCTGTTTAGCTGCTACACTCATACAACACACACATTTCCCAGGAGAGATACTAGTATCTTCGTTTTGCAGCCAGTTGTGTGAACAAACTGCCTTGGAGTGGTGCACAATGAGAGATTACCAGCCAGATGATTGCCTTCATGAACTACATATATAAATCTCCTTAACAGGATCCGCGCAGCTTGTCACACGACCGTGTTGATCTACACCTCCTGCCCAGGGACCACGTAACATAGACCACGCCTCGGCCCTTTGCCTCCAGCCCCTGCGGGCGAGGCTGGACCCTTCCCCGCTCCGGGGACCGCTCCCACCGCGGTGCCGGAGGAGCTCGGAGGGGTGGGCGAGGCGCTGTTCGGGCGCGGAGCGCGGCCCCGGGCGCTGTCCGCCCGCGCGGTGCTGAAGGCGGCGCGGCGCGGCNCCCCGGGGCCCGGAGAGCCGGACCTGGTGCCCGGGTGAGGCACAGTCCTACTTGGGCACTTTCTAGTGTTGCACCGTTTTCTTACTTTTGGCAGAGGATTGCTGAGCCCTCTCGAGCGTTAGTGGATGAGAGCTTTTGCGGCTGATGAAGGATATAGAACTATTGCTTCACAGGTGAAGGCAGATAATTTAAAAGACTGTGTCATCAAGGTTATGTAGGAAATCGTCAGGCCAACAAAGATTTCTTCCTCCTGCAGGCAAAACATTCTCTTTTATCACAAGGCTTATTTTCTCAGGTTAAATACAGCATCTTCCCTTCAAAGAAGCCTTACAAGACTAAATGAACTATTTGGTTAAGTAGCAATACCTGTGAGCATCTTGCTCTCCCTCAGGATACAGGCAGACACTTACACGGGACAAAAACCAGGAATTAAAGTATGCAATGAAAGAAAAAGCAGGTGGTAAAACTCTGATCACAGTACAAATAACGGGTTTTCTACTGATTTTTTTTAAAATCAGTATTTCATACAGGGAAAATACTCTATTCAGTTCTGAACAGAAAAACAAATGTCTTGACACAATTTAGTACTGTACCAGCAGCATCCATGGGCAAAATGGTTGTGATCCTCTTCTCAGTCACACAGGTATAAGTCAGTCATACATCTGTGTAAACTCATCTAAAGTTGCAACAGTTTACACAAAAGGAAAATCAAGTGCTTCGATGTGTATCCCCTAACCTCTTAATTAAGTTTAGTTTTCACTGATAAGTTTGTTTACAAGCAGGACAAACCATTAGTAATGCTGAATGCAAGCATGCAGTACTGCTGCCTGGTTCACTATTTGTTGTAGTTTTCATGTATTATCATGAATACAAATAATTCTCTCTGTCTACCTTTTTTTTTCTTGCAGTAACACTTAAGATGTCACCTGAGTTTTCTTCCCTAGCATCCTAGAAAGAGGTGAAGGAAAAAGGCTTGAAACCAGATTTTCTTAAAGTAACAAGAACAAAAACACAAACATAGACTCACTAATTTCAGTCCTGCTAAGTGCTGAGTGTTTCTGGGGGGATATGATCGCTCTTAAACTCAACTAACTCCAGCCTGAAATGCTGAGGAATGTGTTGCTGCTCAGCTTGAGGGGAACCATGAAAAAGGGACTGACACCATGACTTAGGTAAACGCTGCACTGATACTGATTAAAGATTGGGTCAGGAAGCGAATGAGAATGAAAGATCTTACTGGTAAACAAGTGCAGTGCATGGATTTGTGTGCTTGGCCAGATACATGATGGGGGTAGTGTTTGTCTCTGCCATTCCCCAAAATGAAAGTTTTATTTGTATTGCATTTATTTTTACTTTTTCCTGGGTAACAGTGTATGCAATCTGAAATTTTGAAGACCACGTATGTGTTTCAGGCATATGGGGAAGAACAAACCACTCAGAGCTCCTTCATGTTATGTAACATAGGCAGATGATGATACAGACATGAATTTTGACAGGTTTGAAATTATGTAAGCTACACATATACTCTGGATTTTGATCCTCTGCCTTTGCACTCTTCATTCACATGAGCGAATTCCACCAGTCAGTAAGACTATTCTCATTACTAAATCACATATATAAAAGATACCTTGAAGAACCAAGTCCTAAATTATGCATATTAAATAAAACTTTAAAAATACATTTAGAAATAACCTTGAAGTGGGTAATACTAAGACTGGGTAAGCTCATTCTTTTCCCTCTATCTTTCTAAGCCGAGGCAATTCTGTGAATTAATTTTTCCCTGCTTATTTTTTCCTCAGATCCTCTCTCAGGGTTATTAATAGAGAGAAAAGCAGAATTTATGAAGTCACAAGGAGCACTACAGGGATAAGTCTGTGTAATTGTACAATGGAAACTGACAGCTTTTGCATGCGTATTTCAGTTACATGTTTTCCAAAATCTGATCATAGATATCAGTACATGAGTATATGCAAAACACACTAATCTCTTCATTTCTGCTAAATGCTTGTGGAAAATCTATTCAATCTGTAAAACATAAGGACATTTCAAAGTTAGCTACCATTTGAGAAGCAGAATCAAAGCACTCAACCTTTCTCCTCATGTTTGCTTTTGTAGCATTATTTGCTGTGCATTTTTCTGCCATAGTCTTTTGTGGGTGACTTATAAATTGAGTGTGTGATTTTAGACTGGATTACGAACTGCTTTCCTTTTATATCCTGTAATATCACCTGACCAGTATCAGTGGGTCACAGCTTAATTAGATTAGCATTGGGTACACTTTTCTCTGAAGCAGCTGCATCATTGTTGTGCTAAGTAGGGCAAATGCACTAAGTATATTTACAATTTGATGATTAATTGCCTCCAATATGTAGGAACTCAGGCAAAACCATGAATGAAACCTGCTTTCATCAGTGAATTTCAGTTTACAACAGTCAGTGAGCTTGTTCTCACTAAAACTTACCCGCTAGATTTGATGTGACATTTTTCTGCTGTCAGAACACTTCTGGGTTGCTTTCAAGGGTTTGTTTATTGCTTGTTTGTTGTTTTTCATGGCCTAGAAAGAGGCATGTGCTCCAAAACAGCAACATCTAATGCAAAATAATCACATACCAGAACACTGCGCTTACAGCTCACAGTTAACAGCAGACCATGTTTGAATGATCCTTATTATCTGTACAGAAGTCTGAAGGGGATAAACATCTCCAGTTCAGCTTCTTACTGCACTTGTCAACACTTCAATGATGTAATGGGAACAAGAAAGAGAAGAAGGCAAAACTAGAACTCTTCAAGGGATTAGTCTTTTTCCAAGAGGCAGGGAAGGTGGAGGGTAGAACAACTTCTTACCTTTTCCTTATTTCCAGAATATCTGGCTGTGCATGAGATAAACTAGGGTGTTTCACATAAAAGGTGAAATTTAGTAAACAGAAAAGAAATTATGTTTTTAAATTAATGCTTAGGTTGATGGAACCTGAAAATCCTGACTCAGCTCCTGCCTGACACACCATTCCTGTAGGCACTTTGTCAACATCGTGTTGACACAACACATAATGGTCTGGGCAAGTGGTCAGTCCCATGGGTGGGGAATGGGCTGAAAGGCAGCACCCACTGCGTGGTGGCAAGTGGCTCCTTTTCAAAGTGGCAACCTGTCACAAGTGGGGTCCCCAAGGGATTGATATTGGGCTCAACACTGCTTAATATCTTTATAAGTGATCTGGAAGATGGGATCAAGTGTACCCTTATAAAGTTTGTCTATGGTCTCAGACTGAGTAAGGAAAGGAGAAGCCACCCTGCAGGAAGATCTGGATTGTCTGGAAGAGTGGGCTAGCAAGAACCCTATGAAGTTCAACAAGGACAAGTGTAAGGTGCTGCATCTAAAAAACATAATCCAGGATTGCAGCACAGGCTGGAATCTGCCTGGTTGGGAAGAAGCTTTATGGAAAGGGGGAAGCAGCTCTATGGAAAGGGGGTCCTGGTGGACAACAAATTCAAAGTGACCAGTGTGCAGCTGGGGCAGACAAAGCCAGCAGGAGGCTGGGCTGCATCGACCAGGACATCCCCAGCAGAGATTAAGAAGTCACTATCTCACTTTATTCAGCACTTGCCTGGCTTGGAATACTGTGTTCAGGTTTAGTCCTAGCTATACAAAAAAAATGTGGGCAGACTGGACAGACTCCAAAGAGAGGCCACAAAGATGAGCAAAGAAGGGGGAAGCCTGACATGTGGGAAAAGGCTGAGAGAACTGGGCTTGTTCAGCCTTGAGAAAAGAAGGCCTGGGGGAGACAGCTTTACCATGTTCCAGTATTTAAAGGATGGCAGCAAAGATCAGACTCCTTTCTAACAAGGAGTCTTATGGAAAAGGTGAGGGCTGATGTGTAAAAGTAACTGTTGGGGAGATTATGATTGGACACAAGACGAAAAATATTTGCAACGAGAATTATTTCTCCAGGAAAGTGGTTGATTGACTGACATTGGACACTTTCAGGATTCATCTGGACAAAGTGCTGGGCCATCTTGTCTAGACTGTGCTTTTGCCAAGAAAGGCTGGACCAGATGATCCTGGAGGTCCCTTCCAACTTTGCATTCAATGCATCTGTGATTACATGATCACATTTCTCTAAGTATAACCTTCTTGCCCTTAACTGTGTTTCTGTTTCCATACATCCCATGAAATGCCTCAATAACTCTATGTTTAAGTTACCAGGCAGCCTACCCTACCCAGCATCCAAACACTGTTCTACTTGGAACATAATTTGCAGTTGTACTACAGACACAGCACCTGTCCAATGTCAAAGTCAGTAGAAAAGTTTATTGTGCTCTTCCTCTGTGTGACAAATATGGTAATGAAAATATTCCTGGGATGTGGTAGACCAAGGTTTGAATCCCTTTTTCCCTAGAGGGGATTGAAATCTGTCTCTCTTACCTCACCAGAGAGATTCTAAAGCCAACCTTCTCCCATTCCTAGCACAACTGTTCTTTTGTGAAGATGAAAGTTTAAGATTAAATGTGAAAAAAGAAAAATTTAAAAATAATAATCCTGAGTCTGATTATGGAGCCAACTGATTATGGAATTCATCACTGGAGGGGTCCTTGCTGAACATTTTAGTGTTTTATATAATGTTGTTAAATCATTCCCCCAAACACAGGTCCCAGCCAGCAGACTGCACAGTCTGATCTCCACTCGGACATGATGAATCTTGCACCTCTTTTTCAGCGTGCTGAAAAGCACAAGTGTATAGGGGAAAACATCACAGTGATTCTTTAAATCAGGGAAAAGGATCAGGATTATCTAAATTAGGGAAAAGTGAGGTTTTGGACATACTCCCTGCCTTTCATAGTTGCAGAATCTTTTTGCATATTGTATAAAGATCTGTAAGAGTATGGTGGCACTCAACATAGGCTTCTGAATTAAACTCTAGTAGTTGTGTGTCGGCAAATGAGTTGCCCAAGGACTTTGCTTTGTGGCTTATGAGCCATTTTTTCTTCATCTTGCCTTTCTTACAAAGACAAGTTCTGTCACTTGCTCTGTTCTTGGTGCAGTGCAGCTTGTACCTATCATGAGTGCAGAAAGGACTATAGAGTTTCAGTCTGACCCAAGGAGGGAGATGAATGCAAATCACTGGGTTAGTGCTGCAGTGAATTTTGAGCATTTTGTTAGCAGTCTCAGTCATTCAAACCAGGGAGGGAAAAGACCTGGCTCACCAAAAGTGATCAAACAAAAAAAAAAATCCTGAGGGTCTGGCATTTCTTGAAACCAAAGATTTTTCTAAGGGATATTATTAAGACCTGGCTTACTCACAGGCTTCCAACAGCTTCATCTAGATCCTTGATTTAAAGGCCCCAGAATGTAATATAAGGAACCCCATAGATATTAGGATTTTTAGGTGAACCATGAAGACGATTTCTCAGGACTCTCTTTAGGGAAAGTTTGAATCCCCAGAAGAACTGGGAATTCAGAGCAAATTTGTGGGAGAACACAAATGTGGACAACCAGCTGCTCCAGGAATCTCTCTGAATGAGCTCTGTCATGCTTATCTCTCCAAACAGCCAGGTCTGCTGACAGAGATACCAGTGTGGTGCTGCTTAACCTAGAACAGAAATATCAGGAACTGTACACAGGATGAAGTGCAAAGCCAGGAGCCATTGGCTGACAGAGGGATGTCTTGTCATATGAGTTGTATTTATTAGCAACTATTTTAAATGCTGCTATTTCATTTGCCAGCTTCTTCTGCTGCAAGGTTTTGTGCAGTTAGCTCTAGAGGAGAGGGGAAGGCTGCAAAGTTCATTAATTAACCATTGCTGCATTCTGAGAAGCAGCTGAAGTATATCAGTGTAAAAAAAATCAGAACTAACACAAGTCAATTTTTTTCCACAATCACAGCAAATAATTGTACTTCTTCCAAATAGTCTGATGTTGGTGTTATAATTTTATATGATGCATTAATTTAAATCTAGCTAACAGTAGCCCCCAGTATAAAATGAAATAATGTCTGAGTTAAATAATATAATTATTTACTTCAATTTTATTTTTTATTTTGATTTAATCATCACTTTGCAATTTTGTATTTTCCTCTGTCTTTACTTTCCTCTCCCTTAAAAAAAGGCAGAAATTCTTCTTTAATTAAATTAATAGAAGCATTTGGTAGTGTCAGAATCTTAATTTTGAAAATCAGTTTATGTCTTTGGGTGGATCCAATCTTCAGGCACTATACTATTTCTCCTTTGTTCAAAGTCTCCTGCTTCATTTACCTTAGAACTACTCAGGGATGGAGCTATCTATTCTGTGTTCCTTGTATTAGGTCTGCCACAGAAGAAGGCTCATTCATAAATCCGTAACTATCACCACAGTGCAAAAAAGAAATAATAAAATACCAGGAAAATTAATCAGCACAGAAAAACTAAATGATATTACATGGTGTAGCAGAGGTTATATAATTCTGGAGCTAGGATCTTAGGTAAAGAAATTACGTGGATCTCAAGGAAGTTATTCAAATAATGGCATGAGATCTACATAAACACATTTATTTATCCTACGATCCTCTTGTCATATGGGAAAGTACCTTCAATGCCAATTAATATTAATAAGCTTCATAGGCATACTAGACAGGGTTATAATTGACATAGAAATCATCCCACACATGCTCAGTATAATTTAATGTGCAGATATGCATGTTCTTTTGGAGGAAGAAGTAGTATTCACCACAGATTTCAGCTAGGGATTGGGAATGAGAATCATACCCATTCCATCACTAAATTAATCATTGGTCTGTGGTGACCCACACACATCTTTATGCATTTCAGAGCTTCATTTGATTTGAAAATTTGCCTTCCTCAGCTGCTGTAATAAGTGACTAATATGTTCAATTGCTTTGAGATTTTTGTGTAAAAAATCCCAACGTCTTCTGTGATCCATCAAAAGAGGAATACTGCATTGGATTCTTTCAGCCATGCACATGCATTTTTGTTGAAATATGAATCCATTGAATATGCTGGGAATGCGTGCATTTAACTTTATTCTTTCTTTAAAGACCTGGTTCCACATCATTCTCTTCAGAGTTAGAAGGTATGTCCTATAAGGAGAAGTTAAGGACTCTGGTTTTGTCTAGTTTAGAGAAGAGGAGGCTGAGGTGTGACCTCACAGTTTCTTGAGGAAGGGAAGGGGAGGGAGAAGTACTGAGCTCTTCTCCTTGGGATCCATTGACAGGACACATGGGAATGGTTCAAAGCTGGACCAGAGAATAGACATTAGGATGCATTTCTCTACCCAGAGGGTGTTTAAATATTGGAACAGGCTCCCTAGAGAGGTGATCAATACCCCAGGTTTGTCACTATCTACGAGGCATTTGGAAAATATCCTTAATAATGTGCTTTAACTTTTGATGCCCCTGAAGTGGTGAGGTGGTTGAACTAGAGGCTGTTACAGGTCCTGTGAAACTGAAGTATTCTATTCTATTCTATTCTATTCTATTCTATTCTATTCTATTCTATTCTATTCTATTCTATTTCAGCCTGATCATCCGTGATTCTAACATCCACCTGTGCTGAGAAGATGTAAAAGTAGGTGTCATATAGGTGGAAAAGGACCTGGGGGTGCTGGTCAACTGCTGCTCAAATATGAGCCAGTGTCTGCCCAGGTGGTCAAGAAGGCCAATGGGACCTGGCCTGTATCAGCAATAGTGTGGCCAGCAGGACCAGGGCACAGATTGTCCCCCTGTGCTGGGTACTGGTGGGGCCACACCTCAAATCCTGTGTCCAGTTTTGGGCCCCTGCAAGAAAGACATTGAGGGGCTGGAGTGTGTCCAGAGAAGAACAACAGAGCTGGGGAAGGGTCTGGAGCACAGGTCTGATGAGAAACAGCTGAGGGAGCTGGGGGTGTTTAGCCTGGAGAAAAGGAGGCCCAGAGAGGAACTCATCACTCTCTGCAACTGCTTAAAAGGAGGCTGTAGCCAGGTGGGGGTTGATCTCTTTTCCCAAGTAATGAGACAGGATGAGAGGATGTGGCCTCAAATTTCCCCAGGAGAGGTTTAGATTAGATAATGGGAACAATTTCTTCATCAAAAGGGCTATCAAGCACCGGAGCAGGGTGTGCATGAGAGTGGTGGTGTCACCGTCCCTGGAGGGATTTAAAAGTCATGTAGGTGTGACACTTAGGGACATTGTTTAGTGATGGACTTAGCAGTGCTGGGTTAACAGTTGGACTCGAAGGTCTTAGAGGTCTTTTCCAACCTAACTGATACTATGATTCTTTATAATAACTTATTCTTGAAACATTAAGGGTGTAGTATACCTCAAAATGGTTGGAGCAATTTACAGTAGATTCATCCAGGGTCTGAAGGTCCTTGAGAGAAGCCAGTGAAAATTCTTTTTTTGAGACTTAAGCAGAACTTAAGTCATATTAAATTTGTCTAAAGGGCTGTACAAGTTTTATGAGTTGCTGTAAAACTTTTTTGACATTCCAAAATGTAGCCAAATGCCACTCTGACTGATGCTAGGAAAATTTACGTGTTCTCTGCAATCCTGAGAGTAATAACAGTTTGCTGACAGCAATAGGAAGAGCTTATTACATGTATTTAATTTGTGCTAATGGAATTGCTTTTGTCTGCTGTGTTCTATTAGTCACCTGAGAGGCTGTAAGAAATGCCAGAAGTACACATGAAGTGTTGCCATTTTCTACGTGATGGTACAGGATGGTAGGCCCCCATTAATCTTCTTATAATCTCAATAGGTGTTCTTGCTTAGAAATTATTTTTTCAATGACTTATTACTTTCTTCCCTGTAAAAATGTACTTGTGTCTGGTTATTCTTAAGGTACATTTTCTGATGACAGCCACTCTTCTTTGCTAACACTGCATGGTAGATTATCTAACACAAGCATTCAGTTACTTCAAATCTCATCAACAATCAAAACAATAAAATCTAAAAGCTTTAAGTACAGAACTTTCTGAGGCAGTGTGACTTTGGAGTAAACTTTCTTTTACACTAGTGTAAAAGAATGAACCTTAACTTGTCAATTATTTTAAACGCAAGAAAAACTCTCATATACACAAAAATTGGTATAAGTTTAAGTTGTTCAAGTTGTTTAAGTACTTGGGACTAAGTACTACTAAGTACTACTCAGGGACTTGTCAAAGTCCCTTAGACTTTATACAAAGATTGTTAAGGTGGTTGCTCCATTCCTCTTCAAGCAGTTAACAGAACTTTGCTGGCCAGATTGCTTTCCATGACACCAGAACATGCTAACTTCCACACTGAGTTTAAAATTTATTAAAGAACACTTCTGATGGTGTACAAGAAGGAAGAGGATTTGAGGTCACTTCTCGTTTTCTGCTGCAATGCAAAGCTTCTGTAATTTGACTTGACCTAGTTGATTTTTTTAAAAATCTAAAAGCAATGTATATATCTAGTAAGATTTCATATTTAAATTTCTAAATGTTCAGACCACTTCATAGATTTACATATTTTTTTATTATATGATGCAAATACTCAGCAAAAGTAATCCTGTGAAATTTCATGCTTTATTCCTTTTTTTGTAATTTGCTTTCAAGATCAGTAATTACATTTGCAAGTCAAAATAATATTTACTATGTCCCTAAAGTTTGTGTGTATCTGAAGATGGTTTATAGGTGCAATTTAAAAATGGAAAATATGCATACCATTAATTAAGAAATGTTTTTTCTAATTACTATCATTAAACTATAATCTGGAAATCAAACTGTCATATTCTGGCTAACAGCAATATGGATTCAGCAGCTGCAGATTTTAAGAGACCTTGAAAGGTGTTTAGTCAAAGCTTAGTGCCCTTTACTACAGAATGACAATTCAAGAAAATGCTGGAGCATCCTACAAATAATGAAATAATTAAAAATCCAAATCATAAACACATAAAGACACAGAAACCCCCCAGATTTTCTTGCAGGCTTTGTACAAAACTTGTGGTCTCCAAAACATGGAAGGATAGATGGTCACAGCCCATTCTAGCCTCAGGTCATGGGAGAGACTTGCCTGCAGGTCTGTACCATGGAATCACACAATCATTTAGGCTGACAAAGACACTTTGGGTCACCAAGTTTAACCATAAACCTAAAACTACACAGCCCACCACATGTCATCAGCTCTCACTTCTTCATGGGAGTTGTTCTATGGGCTTATCACCACCACACGAGTCAAAGCTCAAAGCAGCAACCTCGTCTTCCCCATCCCCATCTACAGACATCAAGCACTGCCAGAGCCCAAGCTTGCAGCAAACATCAGGCACTTGCTCACTCCATGCTTCTTTTGGGGAACAATTCTGTCTCCACTTCCTAGATCTCTGTGGTCTGTATTACATTATATTTTATATTGCAGGTGGAAGGGTTTGAACAATATTAGTAATACGTCTTTCTTTCTACCAGCAAAAAAAAGGCCTCTACCAGTGCCAACCATTCAGTTTCACATGGTCAGATTGCTATGTTAATGTTCAGATGTGTGATATAAGTGTGTGTGTGTGTGTACTGTGGCCTCCCTGGGGCTTTCTCAGCAGTCTTAAGTGCCAAAGAAAGCTGGAGGCAGGTTTACCCTCAGGTCTATCAAAGTTAGAACAATGTTTTGAGCAACAGATACTATCCTTAAAAAAAAAAATAGAAACTAACCTCCCAAGAAAGCACTGATGGTCTTTAAACATACTGTTTTCAGTTGCAGTTGGATCCTGCTTCTTTTCACTACTTCTCAGGATAGAGGATTACTCTAAAGGAAAATGAAGAGACAGTTGTGACAACTTTCACATATGGAAGGGGCTCCTACAGAGAGGAAGAAATCAATTGCTCTTTGTTCCATCTATGAGCAATCATGACATGATGGTTAAGTTACTCTAAGGAATAGTTACATTAGATAGTAGGAGAAATCTTGAAAAAACAACCTAATAACAATGTCTTAAATAACTTCATTTTGCTTGGAAGGCTTTATCCTGAGATATAATTAAACAGTTTAGAGACACAATTTTTAGGAGTGATTTAGGTAATATCCAGGACCCCAGAGCATGGGTTAAGTGACTTATCAAGGTCCTCTCATGCCCTACTTTCTATAATTAAATTATACTTGCTCCTAATTTTGACTATGATGCAAAGTGTTCTCACCCCCAGTTTCAAAAGAAGTAAACCATTTCATATATATAATGATTGCTGCCCTAAGACTGATAGATTAGTCTAAATTATTTTCATCTATGTAGCCTGAAATGCCGCAGCTTCAGATATTTATATTTGTGGTTTGCTGCAGACATGTCAGATCAAATATTAGTCAATAATATTGTTAATGGTGCAAGAAAATGACAGAATCTGGTTGTCTCTTCCAAGAGAGTAACAACTGGTGGAGAGATTGTGTTGCCAATAAAGTCGTGTTGAAGACAAAAAACCAGAGAAGAGTGAATCTGTTGATTGAATAGGGGATATTTTTGCCCATTGAAAAGTATTTTTTAGGTCATCATCATCTCATTTTACTTCACCTTTAATCTTCCTCATTTTACGGCACTAACCTGGTCTGATTTATTTATTTTCATGGATATATATACATAAATATATTCAGAGGAGCAGTGTTATTTTAGATTCTTTCTATTGTATAAATGTGCATATACCACTTAATTATAAAGAATAAGAATTTTCTTGGTTGTTCCTGCTCTAAGCAAATATTTCAGTAATTATGTACATTAAAAGATATGTCTCAGAAATCTTTGGGACTACAGCTGACTTCAGGACTATGTGGTGCTCATGAAAATAATGGAAACAATATAAGTATACATAAGTAAATATAGAGATTAATTAATGCTTGCGGAGTAGCTGGAGCATCATTAAGGGGTGGAAGAGTCCCATCTCTAACTTTGCATTTAAATCCATCCTAAACTCTGGGAATGCTCATGGAACATCTTGTATCTTGCCAAGTTTCTCCATGTGTGACACCCACAACAGGTTCATTAGACCTGAGGATGCTTTCTGTCACTGCAGTAACAGAGCTCTTTCCCTAGGGCTGAGCATCCCACTCTAACACAAACAGGGAATTGGGATTTTACTTTGGAGCAGACGCAAAATATTTCCTTCCTTCTCCAATAACGAGAAAGACCTTAGTAGCAGACAATTTTAACTCAGGGAACCTGGTGGCTAATGTTCTCCTCAAGGGCAATAAACTCTGACCTTGGCAGGATATTTTAACCACGTTTTTCATGTTGTGAAGGGCTATTCAGTCTTTCAGCAAAATGCTTTCATTTACAGACTACAAAATCTGTAGCAGCCATTCAGGGTAATTATACAGACAACTCCAATGAAATATTTTCAGACAACCATTTCTACTCCTGCCAGACACAGGACTCTCTTTGAAAAATGAATACTTTGCAAATTATGCTATAGTTTTGTTCAAGGGGGGGGATGATATTAAACACACAGGCAAAATACAGTTACTCTTGTTCTTCTTAGTGGAAGTCAGGTGGTAGATAAAGGTAGGACATCCTGGGTTTTTCATCATAATAATAATTTTGAAGATGTGCACATTGACAGTGTATGGATTAGGATGCATTTTTCCAGAAATGTCTGGATCACCCCATCCAAATGCAGTGGTATTACTGTGTTCCTGACTGGACTGGCTCCTGAGCTGCCACCTCACAATTGGAAGCCATGCATATCAGTGATGTCTTGTCATCCAGCAAAGAGTTTTTATTGAATACTGAGGTCAGCAGGAGCTGACACCTCCCAGAGAGGGGATTTTGCAGCTCTGAGTGGCAATGACTCCTCCATTTCAGTTTTCCAGTTGAACTGGAATCTGAGGAGTGCCACGTGCTTCCCACATGCTGCAGGTGTGTTCTGAAACTTAAACATCTCTATGTAGCCACATTTTCCCTTCTGGGAGCCACCAGGCATGTATCAGCCTAAGAAAGGCATTTCCACACCTAAAAGTCTGAGGTTTTCAGAAATGCAGAAGTTGCACTGCTTTACTACTTACTAGGAAAATATAAAAGATGTGAGGGTGGAGTTTGTGGTTTTTTTCTCAAATTCTGCCAAAAACTGAAAATTTTAACATAGAAACACACACACTTTTTAAAAAAATTAGTGCTTCATAAAATTGTTCTGTTTCTCCATATTTGTCTTGCTTGTCTCCAGATATTGTTCCCCAATATCTGTATTTTTAATATCATCTTGTGAGGTATTTAGTCACAGTGTTCTACTTTTATAATTAATATTTTTCTCCTTAAAAGCACTAACTGGCATGATTTAGAGTCCTTGTCTTTTTTTATAAACACTGTGTAAAACACTATATAGGAACATGTCAGAAGATAAGAAAAAAGACCAAAATGCCTGGAAAAGGTAATTTATGATACTACTACACAGTGTATTTATTGGAAAATATGTTAGGCTTGTACTCATATTATGATTAATCATGCTGACTTTAACAAATGGATGTGAATATTCATGAAGATGACAACATGGAGAAGTCGTTTGAACTTGTTCTTGTTTTTACCTAGAATTTAATATAGGTTACACACGTAGTTACTGTACACTGTCAGCCGTGAGATATCAGCTTTATATCTACAACGAGTGAGTTCATAATGTGTCTGCAGACATGGCTTTAACTGCTTTCAGCACCACACTGTCTAAACAAGAAGAAAATAACTTGAACAATGGAGTTTGGCTGGGGCCTTATTTTACTTTAAGAACAGAAAATCTCTCTTTTTTTTTTTTTCAGTATGAAACAATCTGATCAATGCTAACTGCCTGAGTGACAGAACTTGTGCAGTTAGAACTGATTTCATCCTTTTAAGGAAACAAAAATATTCAAATTGTTATCAGGAAGGAGCCATAAGTGATTCCTTAGGATATCTGAAATGCTTTGTTTCACTCATGTTCTGATATCTAACAGATCAAGATTGTTGGAAGAGACTGCTTAAAAAACCATCAGGTCCAGGATGAATATCTCTGTCAAACAGACAGAATCTGGATCAAGCATTAAACTCAAAGTGTCTCACTCTGTCATTACCTGTGACCTTTCTCCTTCAACCCTTTCATAATTTAACTACTAGAACTGTCTGGCTTTCAAAAAATACTAACCAGTTGGGAGACCAGTTAATAAAACTAATTGCCTTCAGTTTTCATTTTTAAAATTCAGAAGTAATGTTCCTGCCTGTAATTCCAGTAAGAAATCAACTTTATCAGCTAATTCTTGGCTGAAATTATTCGGTGGTTTCTGTACCACAAATCACAGTATCATCAGCCTTGGTATTTATATGCCAGCATGTTCTAAACCCCACCTAATTTATTTTCAAGCACTGGTCTGCTGAGGGCTCCTAAGAGCACAATATTTGTGTATCCTGACTACAGGGATATTGACTTAAATATTAAATCTGTGAGCTAAAAACTCACTAAGACCAAACACTGCTTTGCCCAAGAAAATTTCCTTTTGAAGACAATCAGCTTCTGTGTGAGCAGGTAAAGACTGACTTTGCTCCTGAGTGGGTGCCTTTACACAACCCAAACTGCAAAAATATCCACACCATTCACGGCTGTGCATTGTATCAAACACTGTACACAGCCATCCTTATGTAAATCATCCGAGGGGCTTCTCTTGTTAGTTTATGTCCATCAAGTTTTAAGAGTCTCCAGCAGCATTCCTTGTATCAGCAGGATTCATTATTCAACATCAGAGACAGAGGTTGTTTTGCTTTGCGTCATTTATTTAATATTCCATGAACAGTCCGGTTTCTGTTTCTTGTGCTTATACAAGCAAGGAGAACAAAGACATGGCTTGTATTGTCAGACAAGGAGAATTTGGCTCACGGCAAATATCAGGGTTTGATGTTAATCCCATCCTTGTTTCAAACCAGAATAAGCCACTGCCTTCAAAGGAATTAGTCCTAAATCACACCACTGTCAGTGCAAAATGAATCCTGCACTATATGTCTCCTCTGCTAGCAAAGTGTCAGGAGAAGCCTAATCCTTCATTATTTGTCTCTGGTATATTCTGTCAGCCAAGGACTGAATCAACTCTTTCCCACAGCACTCTCTGTACTTTTGATGTCAGTTTGACTTCTTCTAGCTCACCACACTGAAGCGTTCACCATGACTAATAGCAGAACAACACCCACAGGTTTCACAAAGGAAAATGTTTGTCCTTGCCTAACTCTCTGCGATAAAGTTCTAATCCAGCTGGTCTGGAAAGTTGTAACCTCTCATGGCTTTTGTCTGGTACATTTCCATTTGCTCTCATGTCCTTTCCCTGTTTTCTGTCCAGGATATCCCCTAAATGATAGTTTAAAAAACTTGAGATAAAGCACACTTTAAAGAAAATATCAAATAACATTAGATATCAATAAAATTCCTGTTTAACCTTGAGTGACTCATGTTGCCTGCTGTGCCTAAGACGTGTTCAGTTCAGCCCTGGAGGACAAAGTCTCCTGGGCCCTATTACAAATCCCCAGCCATCCTAAAGTTTTCTTTGCAAGTTCATCCATACCTTCATGGGATCTCCATTTCCTGAAGCCTCCCAAGGTCTTAGCACTGGTTCTCAGTGTGCTTAAGGATGCCTGAAATTCTGTGCGCACTGAAGTCAGACTACAACTACTTCTTTTGATATCCCCAAGATTTCTCTGAAGTGCAGGTCTCATGTTTACAGCTCAACAGGGACAGCTAAGAAATAAGGGGTTTGGGGGGTTTTTGATTGTTTTGGGGTTTTTCAAGGTTTTGCTAAGAAAGGACTCTAAAAATGGAATTGTTGAGTTCTGTCTTTTCTGATTTTCAGATCATCACAGTCAGCAACAAAAGGAGATACTGAGGGAAAAAAAGACAGGGATATCAATTTCTTTTATTGGAGTTTTCTGGTCACTTTTCAAAAAAATAATTTTAAGTGGAAGCAGAGCAGCCATGATGGGAAATTTGGAGAGAGAAGATATTTTCCATATTATTTCTGGTCTAGCAAAGCTAAAACCTGATCTGGGGACTCTAAGTTGATTCTTGTTGTCTCACACATCAATCAGCTGTAAATTCAATGGGCAAGCTCCATCACCAGTGACACCCATGCAAAATGGCAGCCACTTACAGGTGAAACTGTGGGGAAAAGGCAGCCTTGAGACTGGCCTGCTGTAAAAAATGCTAATAATAAAGTGTAAAGAACATTTGTTTCCATCACTGTTTTGGCCTTTTTTTTTTTTTTTTTTGGTGAATAGTTTAAAAAAAGAACCGCTGTAAGGGATGGTTTGTTTGCCAGCAGGTATCACTGATTAATACACACAGGTAATTAGTAGAGCTTCCCATCAGAATACAAGCAGGTTTTGAAGGCTTGTTTGGAAAAGGGCACTCAACACTGATATCCTTCATGTATTTTTCATTAGCAGTATTCTTAGTACTATTTCAGTTAAACCAATTCACTTTTTAATAGGTATTAGTCTCACTCTGACACAGACTAGAGGGGATTTCATAAGGTTGTCTATTTCTTGATAAAGAGTTCAAGAATAATTTCAGATCATTACATTTTGCTATTACTTTATCTTTTTCCATTTTAATATCAAAAGGAGAAAATGGTTTGCAGAATCTTGTTTCTTTCTTTGTCCTATGGACATAGCTTGGTAATTCAGAGAAAAATACATGCAACCTGGCCTAACATAACTAGGAAGAATAATGAAAAGCTTCTCTTGTGCAGTCTGTTGTTAGAGCTCTGTAGAATGCACCAAGACAGGGTCACCTGCACACAAATTATGACAATTGCCAGTTCCAGAGGGAAGAGACATGGAGTATGTCCTGCAAGTAATTTCTGGGACATGAATACAATTCATCAGATGAAAAAAGCAATGAGGTATGCCAGAAAAGAGGAACAGCTGTCAGCCCTACCAACATAATTTTTGGTCACCATGTTTTGACATCTTGACATCTCTTGGGTAAGAGCCATTATCCAGAGCAATAAAAACAGCAGAACAACACCCCAAAAATACGTAGCAGAAATGCACACTACATAATTCGCTTCTCCTTAAAATATAGTGAAACTCTTTCCAATGCTGTAAAACAGCTTTGAAGTGTTTTTTTTTCTTTTTCTTCCATTACTCCTAATTGGTTGCATAATCTAATAAGGGATCTACTAGGATTTCTTCTGCTTTGGCTATCTGACAGTGACTTAGGTAAAACTATTGCAATAATTTGATGAAAATTTCCAGGAATGACTTGCACTTTAGGCATCCTAGTTTTAGGCTGTCCGGGCTCATCCTAAACTCAGTGATGCTCTCAGACTTTTCCAGACAAAGTGTCAGCTGGAATTTTTTGTCAGTGAGATGATATTTAATGCTTGGTCCTCAAATACTGGTACATTTCTACTTGAAAACAGTTATTTACAACTCAGTTATCCATGCATATAATGCAAGGGGAAAATTTAATATTTTGTAAGGGTTGCTTCAAAAAAACCCACAGGCATTATTTTTAATTCTCAATATCCAGGAAGTCATGGGTGTACTTCCCCATTTCAGATTAATTTCTTGTAAATCTTTGTTTAGATGTTGTAACTTTCAGTTGGAGTAATTTATTTCTCAAGCAGCTTTAAATAGAATGTAGCTCCTTTTGAACATAATTACTTTGATATTTGTTTTAAACAGTAAATATGCAGTTTGTAAGGGAGGACAACTTCATAGAATCATAGAATATTCTGAGTTGGAAGGGACCCTCAACAACCATTGAGATTCAGCTCCTTGCCCTGCACAGGACAACTCCAGCAATCACACCATGCGCCTGAGAACATTGTCCAAATTCTCATTCATCTCTGTCAGGCTTGAGGTTGTGACCACTTCTCTGGAGAACCTGTTCCAGGGCCCAAACACCTCGTGGGTGAAGAACCTTTTTCTAATATCCAACCTGAATCTCCCCTGACACAACTTCAGGCCATTCCCTCGAGTGTTGTCACTGTTCAGGAGAGCAATGAAATCAGTGCCTGACACTCCACTTCCCCTCATGAGGAAACTGCAGACTGTGATGACATCTCTCCTCAGTCTCCTCAAGTAATTTCAGCTGTTCCTCATATGTCTTCCTCTCTAGGTCCTTCATCATCTTCATAGCCTCCCTTTGAACATTTTCTAATAGCTTTATATCTTTCTAAATATCTCTGGTGCTGAAAACAGCACACAGGACTTGAGGTGAGGCTGCCCCAGAGCAGAGCAGAGCAGGACAATCCCCTGCTTTGCCCAGCTGGCCACGCTGTGCCTGATGCCCCCCAGGACCCTCTTGGCCATCCTGGCTACCAGGGCACCTCTGACTCATGTTCAACTTGTCATCAGCCAGGACCCCCAGGTCCCTTTCCATGGCCCTATCCCAGCTGCAGAATCCAGTATTTGTTTTTGTTAAACTTCATACAGTTGAAGATTGCCCAGATCTTTAATATGTCCAGGTTGATGTGCAGGGTCTCTCTGCCTTTGAGGGATCAACAGCTCCTCCCAATTTATTGTCACTGGCAGTAGAAAAGTATAGGGAAAATTTCAGAGTCAGACAGAGCTTCATGAGTCTGAAATATGGAAGTACAGGAAAAGAAACAGCTGTTTTGTGCTCCCTTCTGAGCAATGAACTGGGAAATACTATCTCTTTGTTTCCTAATTTTCCCTGCCTGCCACAGGCTGCTTCCAGTGCTCTCTATTGCACAGGATGTTGTGCTGTGCCTTGTTTTTTGCTGTGGTTTTATTTATTTGTTTGTTTGTTTGTTTGTTTGTTTGTTTGTTTTGTGTGTGTGTTGTTCCAGGATCTACTCCTGGTTAGACAGCACAGGTAATTAAAAATATTTCTGTAATTCATGTGCTGTGGTTTCAAGGTCACATATATTTGGAGAGCAGAAGAGATTCCTGTCTGAGCCCTTTATGTTAACTTATAAACACACCAAACAAGGTGAAGTTTTTTGGCAATTAAATAATTATATCTAGAATATTTGGCTTTAGATTTCCCCTTGTAATTACCCTGCAATACAATTGTCTCAAAGTAGAAGAAAAAGGTACCTTACTAACACACAGAAAACACTGAATGGAGAAAGTTATTCATGTCAAAAAGAGAGGATTGTTTTTTCTAAATGGGAACATTTTAGATATCTGGAGGTGACAGCATCCTGTATACAAAATGATGACAAAAGGCTTCTGTGCTGCTCAATGAACTGGAGATGTGATCACCAGATTTCATTGCATAGTTCAGGATCAGCTCCTAGGTGAGTGTCAGAGCATTCAGCTAAATACCTTATAGCCATGGAAATGAGTTTCTAAAAAGTGAAAGTCATTTTCCCATCCCTCTTCATTCCCTGTATGCATGGGCTATGACCCTGCCACTGACATTGTCCCAGTCACGTCTAGTCACTTTAACGTCTATAAAAAGAAAAGTACCAAAAAAAGATTATCCAAAGTCCCAGAATAGATTTTTTTTATTATTAAAAGTATTCCTGATCTTTAAATTTTAGACAAACTCAAGTCTGACTGCCTCAGCATCCCTCAGTTCTGTCAGTCCTTATGTGTCTGATGTGATGTATGATACATTTATGACATTATGTGGTTGATATTATTTTCTTGGAAATCTCTTGTACCACACCATGTTGCAAAAGTTTTGCCATAGTTGGTAGCCGACTTACCAAATTTGTGTGGCTTTAGCTATTTATAAGCAACTTAATCAGAATATTATTTATAAGCAACTTAATCTTTCTAAATGTAGAAATGAATTTTCTACATTTCTAATGAATTCAATGAGAGGAAGAACAAAAAAGGATACAGCTATTTTCTTCAATAGCAAATCACAGTCCTGTTCTGAATATTAAAGATACATATTTTTAAATACTATCTTGAACTGGAACAATTGATTTTATGCAAACTTGTCATAGTTCAGAGGGAAAATGGTTTTTGTTTTCTAAATCACTAACAGAGCAAAAATTCATGTTACAATATTCTGCAACAGGATGGAGAAAATTTTGTCTGAAACCAGTTGTTTTCATTGAAGGTAATCTAATAATTTCTTGTGGTACACCCTATGTTTTGATAGCTTGCAGGCTGCACATTTCATGCACCTTAAAGGCCAGACTGTTCCTAAGTACACCTAAGTGAAGTCCTCTAATGATGGCTCTGGAAGTAGCAAGATCAGGCTTCTTAAAAGATTTTAGCTCTCCTAGAGGCATAAATAAGATCAGAGTTTTTGAAGAATCAGCCAATGTTCCCATGGAAGCTGTGCACAGCTGAACCACAAAATTCAGTTCTAAGGATGAAATCAGATGGTGACGCTGGTACAAATGGCTTCTTTCACATGTAGCAAATCAAGGGTGGGTGGGACAAAGCTGTTCTTAGCCATCACAGTCTGTGCTTGTCTAACTTTACCATAAATAAACATTATCCATCCCTAACTTCCCAGGGGTGTGGTATATTTCTGTCTTTCAGTAAAGTATGTGTGTGTAGATCAGATAAAAGAGTAGCACTCACTCCAGCTGTGAGTAGGAGTTAAACATCTGTTGTACTTATGCATTGGAAAATAGAGAGGATTAGGGACAGGTGAGTTTTCTGGAAAGTTGTGGCAGCAGTTTGGGTACCTTTGTGGGCCAGACTGGTTTCCAATAAAGGTTAATGAAAAAGCACCCACAAACTAAAACAAACAAAACTGTCTCTTATCACGGCCAGGGGAATTTAGCAGTTAGACCCAGGAGAAGTCAGAATGAGTGAACCTTAAGAATAAAAACACTCTTTACAAGGTGATTTAGCAATAAGGCAGCAATGATTTCCATTAAATGAGTTGGCAGCAGTGCCAGCTATGAATGTTCACATGCTTCCTCTTCCTGTGGAGGCTGTGCTGTGAACTTAATCAGACGATTGCTCTAGATACGGCCAACACCAAATGTTTGTTTTTTAAGTTGGCTAAGTTCCCTGATACAGTTCACAGCATGGTCCCACAAATAATTGATCTGGCACGACAAAGGGGAAGCTGTACTGAGGGATCAAGGTGGGCATGAGGCAGTACAGAGAAACAGGTACTTACTAGTTTCTCTGCCAAGAGCTTTGATTCATAAAATCATACTCTCAATGGGAGAGAGAGGCTTGCTGCAGTCCAGCAGTGAGAGAGCGGTAGAGTCTGTGCTGCCAGATGTTCCTATTTTAGAGAAAGTAGAGCATTTTGGGCTTCTTGTGCAATTTTCAGTCCGTTCCTGGTGATAAGTTCTTATAAGAGCATTTATTTTCCCTCAAATAACCCAAGCAAGACAGTGATCGAGAAGGGGGAGAGCATTTTCTGAGACATTTTAATTACAATAAACAGCCTTGTGGTGAGCTTCTATTTTTAGTTAAACAACTAATGAAGAATCAAAATGCTTCTCCAAACTTAATTATCCAATAATAATTACCATAGCAACCAGTTCTTTATGTGGTACATGCTGAAAACACTCTTTAAGAAGCACAAGTTTACTTAGTTTTTTCAAAACAGAAAAGAAATACTCTAATCTGTTGCTAAAGCCCCAAGAATGTCTAGCTGGAGATTACATTGAAAACCATTTCATTACTTCTCACATGTGTTTGGGTGACATCAGCCTGACACTGCTCTGTTTCTATGTGGCAGAACAAAATTGTCTGTTGAAGAGGTTAATAATAGATTTATTTCTGCTAAACATTCTAGACTGTGTTTCTACACTTGAGGTAGTAACACACAAGTTCACTGTCCTTCTGGATTTCAGAATAATTTCTAAACTTAGTCAGCCTTCTCTCCTCTGCCTTCACTGTGCTTTCCATGTGGATATATGCTGTTGTTGTCTCAACTTCATGATGAAGATTGCCTGCGTCAGTTACAATCTTTTAGGGCCATCTATCAATCAACATATTTCCAATCCATTTGGTTTGCTGAATGTTCATAAATATTCACTTTTCTTCAGGTTATGTGTTCTTTGGAAGTGCTGAACTCAGTCAATCACTATACACTCCATAAATGTCTTTTAATGGCTGGCCTTATGACTCTAAATTCCCTGATGGACAACTGCATATTTCAAAAAGGCAAATCAGGGTAAAACCAAAACACAGTTCAGTTATGATTTTTGAAGTCTTGAAACTTCTGATATTTGCCAAACCTTCTTTAATTTGCTTCCAGTTATTAATAAACTCACAGGATTCTGTGTAAACTCCTAAAGAAGGCCAACTCAATTTGACTCTCTAAATAGCAGAAATGCCTAAAAATTTTGTTGTGCTTAGCCCAGTATCTCACCTGTACCCTTCTGAACTTCCTCTTCCTGAAACAGATTCAACTCTGCCTTGAAAACTGTCTGTAGCTGATTACCTACCACTTCACAACAGACATGGGAGTCACTTTATCATCTTTTCAGTGAATTTTCCTTTTCCTGTTCTCTTGCATTACTGTACTGTACCTGCTTTGATTATCACTTCTTCCTGATGAGCCATGTCTGGTGCCTTTTAATTGTTTCTTTGAAACCTGGTGGTTTCCAAATCAATTCAAAATGTTTCCTTGGTTTTAGCTGTCTTGACAAAGCCTTTTTTATATAAGTGGGAGATAAAAATTATGTTATTTCAATCAGTGTGTTCTGTCAAACTTAAACTAAACTTACTTGTCTGACTTGCATCCTCTCTTTTGATATCCTTTGGTTTTTGCTAGTTTTCATAATGATTTTGCAAAGGGTTCTGAGGTGCCTGTATGGAGGACACTTCACAAATGACAATTTATTTGACAAGTGATCTCTATGTGAACTAAGTTCTTAATCACCTCTTACGAGAAATGAAGAGCAGTTTTGGAGTAAGAATTTTAAGGGTTGCTTCTTCTTGGGCCCCTCACTTCCAAAAGGACATTGAGGTGCTGGAGCATGTCTAAAGGAGGGCAATGAAACTGGTGAAGGGTCTGGAAAATGTGTCCTGTGAGGAGTGGCTGAGAGAACAGGGGTTGTTTCATCTGGAGAAGAGGACACTCAGGGGGACCTCACTGATTTCTACAAGTACATGAGAGGAGGCTTTAGTGAGGTGGGTGTCAGTCTCTCCTGCCATGTCTCAAGTGAAAGGACAAAAGGAAATGGTCTTAAATTGTGCCAGAATTAGATATTAGAAACAAAATTCTCTCTGAGAGAGTAGGCAGGCATCGGGAGAAGTTGACCAGGAAGGCAGTGGAGTCTGGAATTGATCAAGAGGCATCTAGATGTGGAACCTTGGATGTTATTTAAAGGTGATTGTGGTGCTGCTGGGTTGGTGCTTGGAATGGCTTGCCTTGAAGGTCTCATCCAACCTTGATGACTCCGGGATTCTGTGATTCTACTGCCCCAGTGATCTTGTCAAGTAACTGCCTTTAGCTCTGTCCATCCCATTATGTGATTATGTGTAACTGCAAGTTTAGCAGGGACACTGACAACCCTGTTGCAGAGATATTCCCAAGCAATGTGGTGAAAGGTACCTTCTTTGCATTTTTGAAATATTCAAGAAGCATACCTCTTCAGAGCCCTATTTAAAATCAAAATATATTACTCTTGGCTTTTTAAGATCACTTGCTATGCTACTACTGTTCGTTATTTAAGTGCTGTGCAAGGTACAAAAAGACTTATAAATGTTATGAAAGTACCTTCTTTTTTCACATTATGCCTCAGCTTCCCTACTGTGTGAGCATTGATTATTTTCAGGTCAGTCAAAAAGATATGAAACTGTGCATCTTCAAAAACTGAGTCTGTCCTGGCCTGTAGCCTTGATAGGTTGTAAAAAATCCTCCAAGACTTCTGGAATTGGCCCCAGTAAGCTCTAGAAAACAGGAGCAGCAATGAAAGTCTCAAGTCTTATATGGTTTTTTTATTCTTTTATTAACAAGAGCCCCAGATTAATATGCCTTGCAAGTCATAGTGCTTTACTCTTTGGAATGGTTTCAATCAGACTACCACGTGTCACAAAAGCCAATTCTGCCCCTGCATAAGCTGTTGTTTTACCTGTAACATGTTTTCCATCATTGCCTTTGTCCAAATCAAATTATGTACTCAAGAAATCTAATTGAAAGCCAAATTCTAATGCATTTGCTCTAAGGAGATCTGCTGAAGTGAGTGGAACAAGTCCTGAGCATTAGCAGAGCTGGGTGACTGAGCTGGGCTCACGAGGAAATTGCAAATGAATTTGCAAGCAAAGGAGACCACCTTGTCACTGCTTTCACTGTCAAAATGCACTTTTCAAATGTTTTGGAGGGATTTTCTTTTTTTTCACCCTCTATTCTAACTTTCCCAGTATGTGTGAAAATACAGCCCAGGTGAAAGTTAAAAGTCAGTCAAAAATGTTTGAAAAGTTGACTCCTCCAACCTCCCACAGCTGATTTCAGTTGTCCTGCCTAACAATTCAGTTCTGGACTAGTTCTGATCAAGAGTCTCAATCTCATGTCAGCTCATCATATATCTCTTAGTAGCTTGCACCAGAAAGGAGTTATTTCATAGATAAATTACTGCCTTCTCTAGTTTCTCTCGGAGCAAAAGCAGAGAGTGTCTGGGGGAAGGTGGCTGGCCCAGGGCAACATCTCCAGTAAAACAGGGTATGGTAGATAACAGGAAGAAAGCAGTAAGTGCAAAGGGAGAATAGTGATACATGCAGAGCGACTATGGAGTGTCAGATTCCCCCCTTTTAAAAAGTAAAAGTGAGGAGTTATGTTTTAAGTCAGTAAAATCAGGAATGGTGACAAGCAAATTAATTGGAAATGATTACTCACTGTTTATAAACATGGTGCAGCACTCAAAGAAATGATAAAACTGTGAATTAAAGGAAACAAAAGGAAACATTTTTATCACAAAGGACCTAATTAAATTGTAAAAAAATCTTTATTATTGAGTGACATAGGAGCCAAATGTACTATTAACTTGAGAAAGGCATCAGGAAAAGTTGTGCAGGTGCACTGATTATACCACCTCCAGAGGATCCTGGAAGACAGGGAGATGCAAGGATCATGCTAATCATGCCCTACTTCTCACAAGCCTTGTCTAGACGTCTGCTTCTGGAAAAGGTTAAACAAAACTTCATCTGGAGTCAGGATATGCATTATTATTAAATCATGGCACATAAATTGCAAATTAATTCCCTGTACTATCGTAGAACAATACTCTATATTCAGAAATACAGGAATATATAAAGCTGAAGTTTCTGCCAGAAGCTTTTGGTCTGATATCAGATCTCACTTTCAAACCTACATGACTGTGGGGAGCGAGACCTGCAGATCTGAGTCAAAGCATCACAATGAGATCAGGGAGTCTTCTATTAGGACAAACAACACTTGGATTTTAGAAAAACTGATTATTAGATGATAGTAAAAAAATACAATGTCTATCCCAAAATGCTCTGCAATGACAGATTGCTGGAGTGTTCAAGACTGTTTTGACAAAACATCACTGAATGCTTGCTGTACTTTTGTGCATATTATCTACTGTTTTATCCTTCTACTCCTGCCTGAGCACTCTCTGTTTTCCACTACCAGAGAGAGTATCCTGAATGATGAACTCTTGGTCTGCCTTGTTGTGGTTGTTCTAGTGTTGTTGTGATCCTGTAGGTATCACCCATAGCTCTCAGAGCCTTTGAAATCTCAACTAATAACAAGGATGAGATATTGGACAAAGGTTCTGAGGCTGCAGAACTTTTTCCTGTCTCTAGTGCAGTCAAATATTGCCAGTTTCTTACTCACTTTCCCTCACTTCAATAGTGTTGATGTGCCCTGCCTTACAAACACGCAGAGCACAAAGAGAGGTCAATGACAGATAAATAATCCACTGAAATTTACAAGGATCCACTCCCATTTGGCTCTCTTGAGTTCATATGGAAAAAGAAGAAGCTGTGATGCAGCTTCTACAAGGAAAACCAGTTCAGCTCTTATGCAGACTTCAGCAAAGAAAAGGTCTGTGTATACAGGCACTGGCTGTGCAAGAATTTGGTTATCCTTTCAGCTTCCCCTGTTGAAAGGTTCAGAATTCAGATTGTGCAAATCTGTGCTTTGGCATCGGCTGAAAATTAATATACTTTATTTGGTAGATAATAGTTCAATAACTATGATCACTGACAATAATACAATAACTATTATCACTGATGTTAATTCTTAGCTAACTGACATTCTTTGTTTTCCTGAATATGGCTTGCTTCCCAAACTAAAGCCATGGAACAAATCACAAAGTTTCTTGTGCAGAAGAGGCAGTGCAGAAACAAATTGTTAATTACATTTGTAATCATTCCTGTCTAGAGCTCTGTGAGTCAATTTTTGGAAATATAATTTGTGGTTCAACCAGAGTTTAATGCCCCCAAATACTGCACATCTCACCCTCAAGGCAGAGACAATTTACAAAGTTGATGTTTCTACTTAAGATCCAAGACATTCTTTTATGCAAACTTTCCTAACTGCTATTTTTGCAGCCTACAAAGCTGTTTTCGTCTCTCTTTCATTTTTTTAAACAGATATTTTTGCTTCTCCTGTCTAATCAAATCCTGTTTGTTCTTCATTGCAGATTGCAGCTCAGGCAGTGTTATTTATGTGTATGAACACTGCAGGAATCTTCATTAGCTACCTATCAGACAGAGCACAGCGCCAAGCCTTCCTGGAGACCAGAAGATGCGTGGAAGCCAGACTGAGACTAGAGACAGAAAACCAGCGACAGGTATGGTCACCAGGAAAAGCATTCCTATTTTTGTATTAACTGGTATTGATAAATGGACAAGACCAGGCTTTTGTAGCCTTGCTGGCTCCAGTGTGATACCACCTGATTTGTGCAGGTTCAGTTTTATGCAGTTACTGTGCTGGTGTGTGTTGAGTTGATATGGCATCTAAAAGATTTCCCCTAGGAAACAGGATGAATTCATCATCCTTTCCCACAGAAGAGGCCATCAAATAAAACAGCAACTGGCAGGTGTTTGAAAATGCTTCTTTACACAAGAGGGGTTAAGCTGGGGACTTTCATGTTTCAGAGTGTTGTAGATATTAAAACTTGCATTAGTCAAGTGAAAGATATTCCAGAACCATCTGGACATAATCTGGTGCCATGTGCTCTGGGATGACATCTTCCTGAGCAGGGAGGCTGGACCAGATGACCTACTGTGGTCCCTTCCAATCTGACAGTTTCTGTGAGTCTTTCAAAACTAAGCAAGTTCATGGAAGTGAACTCCATCTAGGCAGAGAAAATTCTAAAGCATCCCTTTAGGCTCATAGATGGATTTTTGCAGCTACAGCAATGTATCACTATTCTCTTTCTCTGTTCTTAAACTCTTCTTGAAAACTCAACTTTTGGCCACTGTGTGCAGTAGCATACTGGGTTAGGTGCACTTCTGATCTGAACAGGTATGGTTGATCTTAGGTAATCATCTCTTGTGATCCAAAATAAGTATCAAATAAGAAGAAGTTTGCTGCTTATTATTTTGCACCAAGGGAGCAGCATCTGTTTCATGTATGTCACATTGCTGTATCCTTCTAAGATGAATTTCGCCTTTCATTTTGCCCTGCTGTATAAATATGTATATGACTTCTCAAATTTATTTCATTTGCCCCCTGAAAGTCATGCTCTTCAGAGTCTAGGAAGATGTCCTGTTCTGGACTTTATTGACTAATGACTCAGTACACATGACTGTGTTGAGTAATGCCAGGTATCTCTGCCAGAGAATCTCTGCAGCCATTGCTGATTGAAGACTTTGAGGGATATTATCTAGCATGCTCTGTTCTTTTTTTAAGTTCAGGATCATATTTTCATGCCTTTAGGGGATTTTGGGGTGTTTGGGGTTTTTTCCTTTCTCTTCTTGCCTAATTTTTCATAAACCGTGATTTTATAGGTTTTACTTTGACCATAGTTTTCTAGAGTTCATTGTAAAAACTTTATAACACTAACAAAAGATTCCCTTGTTCCCTTGTTCCATATTATTCTGAGGTTTTCCCATTAGAATTATTTTGTCCTCTCATATAAAAGGAAGTTAGTACAAAGACAAATATTTTGAGAAATCCAATTTTGTTGAACTTGTGTTATCTATCAGGAAAATAAAATATGTATTTTCCATCTGGGTGGACAGGTGGTTTTTTTTTTTTTGGAGAAGGGGGAAGTGGTGGTTGGATCTGAAATATTTGTTTTTATTAAGTCAGGTTGAACTGTGAATTTTGTCTTGGCCCCGTGCTTTGCAAGGATTCAGGGCTGTGTTTTTCCCTGAGGGCAGAACTTCCTGGAGTGTTACCTCACTGCAGCTGAGATTCACCTATAACCAAACAAATTAGTGTGTCACAGATATCATATGACTGGAAATGCATAAGGGGAAATGTCCTTGGGCCAAGGAAAATGCCCACAGGAGAAAAATACAGACAACAGGATCTCTTCTAAAACTTAATGAAGTTAAGAAAATTAAAGGTCTCATCTATAACTTAATTTATAATAAACTAACTCAAAATTTCAAAACAAAACATTTTTGAAGTATTTCTGATTGATTTTCTTGGAACTTTGTAATTTTGTTATTATGCACACCACTATATATAAAAATGTTTAATAAATTTTTCAGCTTTTTATTTACATTTGGAACACCAACATTAAAAAAAATATTCCAATACTGGAACATCTTGAGGAATGGAGAGCCTGTTTCCCTCAGCATTCTATTTTTTCCATTTGTTTCAGAGGTAGCATCTCATTTAAGCAATTTTTAAACCTATCTGCTTTAAGAAGACTGACAAGGTCACATTTTAGGTGACCACATTTTTAGCAGCTTGTTCATGCTCACTTAATGAGTACACAGGCAGTAATTCAGTGACTGCTAGCATTTTTCTATCTTGAGGACAAATACTGCATGATCCATGGAATCTGTAGTTCAGATGAATGTAAAAAGCTTATTACACGTTAATGCATATCAAATTTTAAAAAGTAAGAATTAAAGTTTACTAAATTAATTCCATTACTTCAATTTCCTTTGAAGGAGAAAAAAAAGGTGGAAAAAGAATGTGCAGGATGAGAGTTGTGATGTGGCTTCTGAAAATTTCTAGAAATATTGTTGAGGAGCAAAAATTTGCAGAGAGAATAGAGGAATAATTATTTGTGTAATTCTTCCAGACAATAATTCCAGGAATTCCAAATTTATTCCACTTCAATTTATTTCCCCTTCACTTCCCATAAACTTTTTAAAATAAAGGGTACTTACAGCAAGGGCAAGGTTTTTGTTGCTTTCAGTGGTGGTAGTGCTTTTTTTTTGTAGTAGTAGATTACTTCAGTTTAATCTCTTGAGACTTCTTTCATCCCCACACATCTTCTGCTTCTTAAACTGAGAGCAATAGAAAATTAAAATATGTTGATATGTCATATGTATGGCATGTCATATGATGTGTGACAGCTTGCCAGAAAGATCCTGTGAGGTCTGTTTTTTCCTTTACTTTGTTTAAATCAGAAGACCAGTAAAATTAAAGTAAGAACAAAACAACAAGAGTTTTAAAGCAAAGCAAGGAGTGGTATGCTTGTCCATAAGCAATTAAAGAACGAGGCTCCAATTTTATATAACCATGGAAGTTATATAAATGCTTTAGATATACTTCTATTCATGTGTGTATTGTTAAAACAAGAACTTAAGTTTCTGCTCTCCCAAAATTGCCCTTCCAATTTTTCAATATCCCTTGGATTCATAATCTCTAATCTTCTGTCATTCTAATAATGATAAACGCTACAGCTCTCATTATGCAGTATTGTGCAATGCCTAAAAGAGCCAGTCATGGAAAGTCACCAAATTTGAGCCAAACATTTAATAATTTGTGTTTTAGAGCAAAGCAAGAGGTACCATGAGAAATATGGAGCTGTACAAGGAAACTATAATACTGACAAGGAAGGATCCCTCACCGTCAGAGGTTTTTAAGGACCCTCTAATGAGTATATGTGGATTTTCTGGGATACAAATATAAACTTTCTACTGTGTCAGCTTCTTCTGCTGGTGAAAAACAAGAGATTTTTCTGTATTTACAGATACATTTCATTTATATGAGCTGATTTTTTTTTTCAGTGAAAGCAGTTTCATTTATTCATTCGCATAAGGAGAGATGAAATCACCAAAATCCCACTAGGGATGAAAAAGCATTTTTGTTCTTCATGTTCTTCATGTTACTCTGACCTGAAATTTGGATGTCATATGTTTTTCAGATGTCATTATCTTTGTGGGTTTTCACGGTTTAAGAATTCCCTGCATTATTTCGTTTTTGCTGTGAAGTTTTCCAGTTTGACAGTCAAAGCCATTTTGTTGTTCAGAAATGAGTGAGCCTACGGTCTCTGTAAATCTGAATTAGCTCCATAGGCTCATTTTCCACTGAAAATATCTTCAGGTGCAAGTTCAGCTTTTGCAATTGCAATTCATTCAGTAACTGTACAGGAAGGAAGAGAATGCAGTGCAGACCTGGATGATGCAAAAGGCTTTATGGAGCCAGGCTGATCCAGGGCAACCTGACTCCAGTTTTGAAGTGACTCAGTTTCCAGTATCTGTTTCCAAAAGTCTACATACAATAAAGCTCCTACATCTTTTTTCATTCTGCCTCCCCCATTCCAATTTTCTCTCAACAAGACTCGTAGACAAAATTTTCGGAAGTGTTTCAGAAAGTCAGGACTTTCAGTTGTATTTTCAGATCATCAAGGATCTGATTTTCTATTGTTATCCTTTTGTTTTTAAGCACCTGGGGTAGTTAAAAGTACATATTAGCATTTTCAATTACTATGAATTTCCTAATTCTAATTACTCTATTATGAAAATGAACAGCAGTGTGGCTACAAAGGAGAATTACTCCAGCAGTCATTGCTAATGATGTTTATGCACTTACCTGTATGGCATTATCTGTGTGACACCATTTGGAAATCCCAGCACCCTGTGAAACTTAGGGAACATCTGTGTCTACTTATTTCCTGGTTTTCATTAAAAAATTTTAATTAATTAAATTTTTTTGTGAAAACTTAAAGCATTTTAGAGCTTGATGTAGTTAAAGGAGCTGATGAGTACCAGAAATACTTTATCACCAAAAGATGAAAATATCAGAGAAGCAAGCTGCAGGAGGCAGCACAGATGAATGTCAGCCTCTGTTTAGCCGTTATTGATAAAATAATGCATTTAAGTATTTTTTAATTAATTGTAGTTAGTGACATATTCTTAAGAGATGTATTTATATCAAGCAGCCAAATACGGCCACCAAAAAATGTCCTCTGATTTTGTTTCCAAAACATTGCAATTAAGAATGAAAAACAAACATGAGGCTCTCAGTTTTCATAAATCCATTTTATTTCAACAATATCATAGCTTTCTACTACCTGTTTGAAATTTTGATTTAATACTTTCATTTGATATCAAAAACGTTGACAACCAGTGCTATACTTTGTTAATGAACACTTCAAAGACACTGTCTTTGTTTTTAGCTTGATTTTGTTATAAGGACACAGCAGGTAATTCTGCTTTCATCATATCTGGGCAATGAAAATAGATAGTCTAACTCACTTTCTTAATTAGCTACTGAAAACCCTTCAAAACCAATGAGTATGTAATTTCCCTCAGTGTGAAAATGCTGTGAAATTTCCTTAATGAAGAGCAGAAACCTGCACTAAATTTCTTTTTCATTTCTATTTCTCAGGATACAAAATCCCTACATTTTAAATGAATGACTTATTAAATCCAGACACATATTGAAATGATGACTTTATGTAGAATTGCATTCAATATATATCAGGTGTCCTGACCTGCTCTTTCTCCAATCTTTACTTGAAATTTGAGTAACACTTTAAACCCTGAAATACTAAAATTTAATTATAAAAAGTGTCTCAGATAACTTTGTCATGCTGCCTTTTCCTGCACCCCACATACATATGTCAAGTTATACATATCTGAAAACAATTATTGTGTAGTGAAGTCAGGAATATTGTTGTGCAATAAAAATTGTGCTGGAATATATGACTATCTGAAGCTGCAAATGAAGCCTTAAAAGGATTATAGAGGGAAAATCACAAAAGTTAAATAGCTAAAGTTATTATAGCTAGAAGACTATAAAAATCAGTCCAGCCCTTACCCCTTCTCTTGTAATAAGGTCACAATGTTACAGGACAGCTATTTATGGAAAAGGCATTTAGTCATAATTAGAAACTTCTCTGATGTCATGGCCGCACTTAACTCCCTATCTAAGACTGCTCTAGACCAACGGGACTAATGAAGCCTGGACAAAGCAACAGGAAAACACGGATGGGAGGCTGCTTTCAAGCTAAGCAAAGTTGTTAAACTGTATCTTACTAACATGAATAACCTGGGGTCTGGACTAATGTTCAGAAAACCCAATACATATCCTCTCCGAAACATTTTGTTTGCATTATTTCTAGTACATTTAGAGCACCTAATAACATTTTATATAGAAGTTGAGATCAGAGGGGCAAACCATCCATATCTGTTTGACTTTTACATTCATCCTCTGGAGAGGTGTTCATTCTTGTTCTCAGTGTAGCAGGTTATGAATAATTCATGAAGAAAAAACTCTTTACCTCTTGCACAGAGCTCACCAGCAAGGCTGCTCTCCCCTGCTGTGATAAACTATTGGGAGGGAGTGAACTCAAATCAGAAACAAATCCTCCAGGTTCTAAGTTTTGACAAGCCAAATGGAGAAAATTATTCTAATTTTAGCACTACATTTGTGTAGTTTCAGTGCAGATACCTAGCTCTAGAAGTTACTAAAGCCACAACACATGAGTCTTTTTAGTTGTAATGTTTAAATCCCTCTCCAAGACAGTCCTCAGCAAGCAGGCCCATTTTTCTGCAGAAATAATCTCAAATTCCACAAAGAGAAGGTCCTCTTATGTGGAAATAAAGGCCCTTCTTAATATCTTCCTTAATTCTTATGAAAATGTTCTTGGGCGTTTAATACCCTGGCAGAGGAAATGGAGCTGAAGTCTGGAGGCAGGAGAGTAGGTGGGGAGCAAGCACTGCCTGCTTCCAGTCTTGCAAGGAGTATTCAGGCCAGAAGGTCCAGGCTGGGATCAAACCTGATCCACTGGGCTTCTAGGGATGCTTCCCATCAAGGTGGGACAAAGATGGGCATCTGCAAGCTTAAATTATGTGTTGAGTCAGATCAGTGGGGAGAAAGAAGAAAAACTTTTCTACATTAAATGGTGTCATGAGTCCCCTAAGAGAATACCCTACAGAAAATTCCTCACTGGCTTACTGAGCACCTACATTCCAGGTAATCTCTTTCTCATAGGGAATTCCACAAATCCCATTAAAGCTCATTTTGAAAGTCAAAACAGTTTGGATGTTGTTTCATTTGATTTGCATACAGGATTAGAGCTCACCACCTGAAAGGACCATTTGTCCATGTGAGAAGAGGATAGTTTTGTTTTCTAGGTATAATCACACATTCTATCTTTCTTGTATAGGTATCAGGGCTATAAAATGAGAAGACAGCCCTTAGTCTTCAGAACAATCTTCTGTTGGCATATTTAGTCTCTTCTGCCTGTTATCTTTGGAAAAACTGTAATCCTGCCTTAATCTCTTTTTCCATTAAAAAACCTGTTCTGTTTGACCATTTGTTTCCTTCTACTTCTACTTCCAGAGTATTTTTTTCACACTTTCCCCTGCAACAATCTCCATTTCCCATGGCTTTAAGAAGCTCTCTGCAGATTGATGAACTCTAGTTTGTTTTTTGGTTTTAATTTAAAATTTTTTTTAAAGCAGCTTACACGTTATGTAGGTTTTATCAAGCTCTTACAAATCTAGAATTTAATCAACTCTCAGTACTTTGCAACCTCTAAAAGAAAAGCAGATTGCACTGGGATTGGAGAGGACACTTTAAGAGGGCTAAGCACCATAAAGTCTTGTATATATATGTATATAAACATCTATATTTATGTATATACATATGTACGTACATATATGTATATATATGTGTGTGTATGTATATATATACACACACTGGTGGTAAGAATATTAAAATCTCTCTAAATTGGTATGAGGATGAAGTTCAGATTTAGTTTAAAAAATAAAAGAATTATCTTAATTTTAGAGAGCACATGGTCTTTATAAAAATAGTTGAATATGCTTTATATTTTAAAATTATGATCACAATAACCAAGGCTTTATTTTTAAATATTTTTATTTAATATTTATTAAATATTTTAAATATTTATATTCACAATTAAAAAAAAAAACCTATGTAAACCTCTAGCTAGATATTACATTTTAGGCTTTTTTTTCCTCTTGATAGAAACCAATTTAACTGTGAGATTCTAAGTAAAGCTTCACATTTATCCAGACTTTCTTTCATCTTAGTACTTTTCTCTAAAGAACCATGGTCTCCATAGAAATTTTTTCTTCATTTTGTTCCATCAGCACTTAGATGATCAAGCTGTAAGTATAACATATTCGTTAATCCAACAAATAAAGGAATCTGAAAAGTTTGTATTGTTATTCACAGCCCATTTCCATATTCTGATTTAGGTGACCTGTTTTCTAAATCCAATAACAGACTTTTTATCTTTATTGCTGGGTGGAATAAATATTTACATGCACTTGTGATTCTGTAGATATCAGGATGTATATTAACTACATCTTCTCTCAAAACACCCCATTACTTAACCCATTTGTGGTAGAAATCCAAACATTGTAAAGTCAGATTTTACGTGTAGTGCCTTCACATTCACTGCTGGTGTTTGTTTCTTGTCATCAAAGCATAATGTCCACATTTTGATTTCAAGTAGAAATCTAAGGTAAAATCAAGACAAAAATTATCTGCTGCCTTCTCTTCCATTCCTTGCAAATCCAGAGTTGTCACATGGGCTCAAACAGAGTAATGAGATTTACAGCCAATGACAGAGATAGGAGTCAGACCCTGAAGTGTAATTCATACAGGGGAAAAATCCCAGTGTCAGATCTTCAGCATGGGAGCTTTCTCTGGAAGAAATTAGCGAGAAGGAAACCTCCTTCCTAGTAGATGGATTTTGGATTCACTAAAGATAAAACTCCTGTGTGGTACTTTGATCTCTAAACCAGGTTATTCAAATGTTGTGCTGGTCAATAGTGAATGAGATTGACAGGATTTTGGTGGCCTGTGTCTCCTGTGTTCTCAGCTCTTTGCTGAAGAGGGAGGTGTTTAAAAAAAAACCAAACTTTTTCAGAGCTGCCACCAACTAGTGACTCTTGCTGATAGGTCAGGGAAGCGGACAGAGATGGAATGAGTAAGGGGAATGAAATAGTTTCAGCCCCCTACAGTGATGAGACTTCTACCAGCTGGGCTGTCATACATTCCTCTTGGCTTAATAAGAACCCCAAGCTCCAAATTCATCGTTAGTGCCTCTGCTCTGAATTTCTCATTCAGAATCAGAACTGTTAGTATACTAAGAAACTTTCCTTAGTGCCCTAAAAGGACTGTAGGAGGACTCTAAAATTAATGTCCTTACAAGATGCTTAATTAATAGAGGGACTCTGTAGTCCAGATAATTGTTTTAAATCATATAACCATAAGCAGTACCAATTCCAGGACAGACAGAGTCAGGTTACTGATGCCATTACTGAGGTAATTTAAGGTAAAATAGAACATTTGGATTAACATTTATAAATAGGCTAATGGCCTTTCATATTGATGCCATTTGGGTTTTACCATTTTTTCTTTTATATGTTCTCTTTATTTTTCACACATACATTTGTAACTCTGNGCAGCTTACACGTTATGTAGGTTTTATCAAGCTCTTACAAATCTAGAATTTAATCAACTCTCAGTACTTTGCAACCTCTAAAAGAAAAGCAGATTGCACTGGGATTGGAGAGGACACTTTAAGAGGGCTAAGCACCATAAAGTCTTGTATATATATGTATATAAACATCTATATTTATGTATATACATATGTACGTACATATATGTATATATATGTGTGTGTATGTATATATATACACACACTGGTGGTAAGAATATTAAAATCTCTCTAAATTGGTATGAGGATGAAGTTCAGATTTAGTTTAAAAAATAAAAGAATTATCTTAATTTTAGAGAGCACATGGTCTTTATAAAAATAGTTGAATATGCTTTATATTTTAAAATTATGATCACAATAACCAAGGCTTTATTTTTAAATATTTTTATTTAATATTTATTAAATATTTTAAATATTTATATTCACAATTAAAAAAAAAAACCTATGTAAACCTCTAGCTAGATATTACATTTTAGGCTTTTTTTTCCTCTTGATAGAAACCAATTTAACTGTGAGATTCTAAGTAAAGCTTCACATTTATCCAGACTTTCTTTCATCTTAGTACTTTTCTCTAAAGAACCATGGTCTCCATAGAAATTTTTTCTTCATTTTGTTCCATCAGCACTTAGATGATCAAGCTGTAAGTATAACATATTCGTTAATCCAACAAATAAAGGAATCTGAAAAGTTTGTATTGTTATTCACAGCCCATTTCCATATTCTGATTTAGGTGACCTGTTTTCTAAATCCAATAACAGACTTTTTATCTTTATTGCTGGGTGGAATAAATATTTACATGCACTTGTGATTCTGTAGATATCAGGATGTATATTAACTACATCTTCTCTCAAAACACCCCATTACTTAACCCATTTGTGGTAGAAATCCAAACATTGTAAAGTCAGATTTTACGTGTAGTGCCTTCACATTCACTGCTGGTGTTTGTTTCTTGTCATCAAAGCATAATGTCCACATTTTGATTTCAAGTAGAAATCTAAGGTAAAATCAAGACAAAAATTATCTGCTGCCTTCTCTTCCATTCCTTGCAAATCCAGAGTTGTCACATGGGCTCAAACAGAGTAATGAGATTTACAGCCAATGACAGAGATAGGAGTCAGACCCTGAAGTGTAATTCATACAGGGGAAAAATCCCAGTGTCAGATCTTCAGCATGGGAGCTTTCTCTGGAAGAAATTAGCGAGAAGGAAACCTCCTTCCTAGTAGATGGATTTTGGATTCACTAAAGATAAAACTCCTGTGTGGTACTTTGATCTCTAAACCAGGTTATTCAAATGTTGTGCTGGTCAATAGTGAATGAGATTGACAGGATTTTGGTGGCCTGTGTCTCCTGTGTTCTCAGCTCTTTGCTGAAGAGGGAGGTGTTTAAAAAAAAACCAAACTTTTTCAGAGCTGCCACCAACTAGTGACTCTTGCTGATAGGTCAGGGAAGCGGACAGAGATGGAATGAGTAAGGGGAATGAAATAGTTTCAGCCCCCTACAGTGATGAGACTTCTACCAGCTGGGCTGTCATACATTCCTCTTGGCTTAATAAGAACCCCAAGCTCCAAATTCATCGTTAGTGCCTCTGCTCTGAATTTCTCATTCAGAATCAGAACTGTTAGTATACTAAGAAACTTTCCTTAGTGCCCTAAAAGGACTGTAGGAGGACTCTAAAATTAATGTCCTTACAAGATGCTTAATTAATAGAGGGACTCTGTAGTCCAGATAATTGTTTTAAATCATATAACCATAAGCAGTACCAATTCCAGGACAGACAGAGTCAGGTTACTGATGCCATTACTGAGGTAATTTAAGGTAAAATAGAACATTTGGATTAACATTTATAAATAGGCTAATGGCCTTTCATATTGATGCCGTTTGGGTTTTACCATTTTTTCTTTTATATGTTCTCTTTATTTTTCACACATACATTTGTAACTCTGTCACCTATTGTATTAGTAGCTAGTTTTCCCAGTACTTTTCCATAGCCTTTCCCCAGGCAGAAAGGCAAAACAAATTCCAGAGCTCCAAGCCCCAGGAGGTAGAAGGTTCTGTGCTGTCTTGGCTCTTCCTGGGAACCAAGGACGAGAGCAGTTCCCCGAGATACATTCTCATGGACAAAGTACAGCCAGTGCTGAAGGGGGGCTCCAGAGAAGGGGTTTGACCTGGGGGGACATCACCACTTGTCCTCCTAATTGGTGCTTTTTGTCAATTATGCTAATTTCCTAAACATAAAAATGTGTACTTGTCCCTGTAGGAGTGGGCCTTTGTGGACATCTTTCCATAATTGCCTCTGAAGCCTTCATTGAATATCCCCTTTTATATTACCTCCTTACTAAAATTATCTCGAGTTTCACTTCCAGGTTAGGAAAAAGGCAACAATATCACCAGTATCCAACTGCCCATCTACAAGCCCATTCAAAGGGGTTTGATTTTCAGGAGGTGAATATTTCTCCCACCTACTGAAAGGAAGTTTTATCCTGTTTGTGCTGTTTAGTACTGGAGTCTTGTAATTTTCTGACACGGTGCATCCCTTGTTTTGACCAGAAAATATGACCTTGTAGCTCTTATTCATCTTAGTGTTCTGCAGTGATTTAGTCATAGAAAGCTGAACAAAAAAAGGCACAAAAGCCTTCTTTCTGATATTTCCCATGTCATTAGCTGCCATGACTACTCCTGATAAATGTGTATTTTACTGAAGTTGTATAGAAATTTTCAAAAAAGCCCCCCCAAAAAAGTAACAAAATGAAAAAAGAGACATCTAAATCAATAGAAAAAAAGAACCAGTGCAGAAGAATTAAATGAAGATTTAACAGCAGATAAGTCAAAGCTGTTCCAGAGAAACAGCACAATAAGCCTTTAAGTCAGATGGTGCCATTCTGATATTTTAGAACAAATTTGAATTGTAGGAGCTGTTTTGTGTTCATTTTCTATCCAAGTAAAACAAGGAAAAGCTTAAGATTATGCTATTATGAAATCAGTGTTGTGTCTATCTTTCTCCTGTTCGTTAGCTCTGAATCTGGCCTTCCTTGCAAACTACAGAAATTTATGGAAGCCAATACACCAGAAGACAGTACAAAGCTTCTTGTTATAATATGGGTCTTATTTCCATATAAATCTTTTTCTTCTGAATATTTGTCTTCTCCACTATTGTTTAATAAAGAATAAATAATAAAAAAATCATCATTATATTTGGAAGAAACAAAATTTAAAAACTATAAAATATGCCTTTCCATTATTAGATGAGTCTAATGGGTTACTGTGGGGCTGGAGAGTATCACTTGTTCAGCTCAGGGATCCCCAGCAATAAGTAGGACATTGATCTGTTGGAGAAAGTCTAGAGGAGAGCCATGAGGATGATCAGAGAGACACTTCTCCTATGAAGACAGGCTGAGAAATTTGAAATTGTTCTGTCTGGGGAAAAGAAGCCCACAGGGAAACCTTATAGAACCTCCCAGTGCCTAAATGGGCTACAAGAGAGATGGAGAAAGACTTTTGACAAGGGCATATAGTTTAGGGAGAATGGCTTCAAACTGAAAAAGAGTAGAGTAGGTTAAGATTGCATAGTAGGAAGAAATTCTTGACTGTGAGGGTGGTGAGGCACAGGAACAGGTTGCCCAGAGAAGTTGTGGCTGCCCCTTGACTGGACGTTGGATGGGACTTTGAGCAACTTGGTCTAGAGGAAGGTTCTCCTGCCCATGGCCAGGAGGTGGTAACTGACTGATCTTGAACATCCCTTCCAACGCAAACCATTGCATGGTTATATAATAAATGTTCATGTCTACAAGGCAGGGCAGTAATACAAATTAGTTTGTAGCTCCTCCTTTTCACTACTCATCTTTCTAACAAGGATGGGTTTCACAATGAAATGTAAATCTAACATGCTCTTCATTCAGGAGATAAAAAGTCATATATAAGGATCTGGAATTCAGAGGATCTGGAATTATTAATGATTGCATGTATTGAATACAGACACTTAATTTGAGAGCACCTAATCTGAGACCTGTAATTCCTACTGCCTAAACTAAAAGACAGCTCAAACAAACAAAGCACTATCAGGAGATTGTTTCATGATCTGCTCTCATCCATGCCTGTGCAAGTTAGTGGTGCTCATGTGGCCTTATGACAAGTTGATTCTTTGTACCTGTGCCATAGTGTAATTGCTGCCTGCAGTTAGCTTCATGATCAACTGTGTTACTCCTAAAAATAATTTTATAAGTATTTTTCTAAATATTTTGAAGAGGAATAATTTTTTTAATTAAATATACATGCATCAGCAATAACAAGTATCATGCAAAAAAAAAAAAAAAAAAAGACAGGGAGTGTTGTTCTACCAATTCCCAGCATGCTACAGAATGAGTGCCCTGCCAAGACTTTGTTATGTGGGTTCAGGTATTGAATCATCAAACCATTTGCTATCCAGCCAAAACAAAGGACCAGCAGTACTTTGGAGTTCCTCCCTTGAGCATGTGCTACATATATTGTTTTATGTGGGTTTGGACAACAGGATAGAGGAAACAATTGAATAGCATATTCTTCCTACCAGAATTGTGTGGAAAAAGCTTTTTCCTACTTTCATTGCCACAAACTTTGCAACATGTCTCATTAGACACTTTCATAAAGGGTCATGATTCTCATAAATACTGGGTTATCAGTTTGGTTGAGATTTTAGCTATGTTTCATAGACAAAAGCTAAACAAAAGGAGGCTCCAAGACCTTCTGTGTGATCTGGCCTTGGTTCTCTTTGAAAACAGCAGATGCCTAAATGGAACATGCAGCCAAGGATGGGATAATTTGGGATACTAATTGCCAGAATTAAAAAAAACATCCAAGATGATATTGCTCATATCAAACATTTCAGCAGTAAGTAGTAAAAGCTAAAAGGCAGCCTCATAACCCCACAAGTCTGAATGAATTAGGTAGTGCAGTTCCTCCTAGTATTTTTTAATTAACTCCCATTGTCTTGATGAGACACAAGAAAGAACAGCTGCAAATAGACTGTCCAACACTTACTAAGCACAAAGGAATTTCTCTTCAGAGCAGTTCATCATAATGAGACGTCCTAATTTCCATTTTCTACAGTGGCATCTAACTTAATTACATCTATTCTGAACGTGGTCAGATTTTCAGTAGAAAGCAATACCATTTTTATTGACTTCCCTTAAATGTAATAAAAACTCATGTGCTCCAGAAAGACTAAAACTACTCCTGCTCTGAATGGCCCTTTTCACATCCTATTAAGTTCAGTGTTTAAGACAATAAAACATCTCTGATAATAATTGTAAATGTTGTTAAAGACAAGCTTGATGGTTCTGGAAAAATGATTCTTAAAAATCAAGATGAAAAATGTAAAACAGTTTCTCTAGAGCATCTATTGTTAAACACTTCTGGGGGTATGCCTACTCCAGTTTTACACAAATGTCTTGGGAACAGCCATAAGCAGCATGGTTCCAAACCCAGACTTACTCCCACGACATCTCTGTAGGTTCCCCCCTTTGATGATAGATGTAGAGGAAGAAGAGCAAAACCCGAACTGACCCATCAGTCAAGAGGGGCTTTTTGTGCCTTGGCAAAGCCATCCCCAATAAAAATGATGTGAAACAAAGAAAAATCTATGCCATCTAAGTGGAGCTGGTGCATGGAGCCTTTGCAGACAGCAGACCCTGCAGGGGTGATTCCCTCACATGACCTGTAGAGAAACCTCGGGGAGTTTGACTTTCAACAATCTCCTCCAGATCCCAAATTCCTTGTTGATGTTTTGTGCTTGTTGGACTTTTGGTCTCTTTGATCAGCCCAAGTGGAAAGGTCTCTGCTTTTTATTCACAAGACTGAGGCCTTGTGCACTGGTTAATTGACTCTTCTCAAAAACTGCTGCAAAGGTCATTATTTATTCATCAGGGACATGTCCCACTCCATGAATGTGCCTACCTATGTTTGTGCAGTTGTAAGCACTGGTACCCCCTGATTTCAGTACAAGAGACCCAAGGGATCAGTGCATGCAGATCACAGCAAAGCTGTCCAACAAAGAATTACTATTGCAGAAGCATAAAACAATAAATGGACCTTAGAGGCAGTATCAATGTTAAATTACAGTCTTGAGACTTTAAGTAGACGTAGGTGACTCATGAAGTTAATTTACTTATCATTGCAGGATTTGTTTCACTGTTGCTAACTTTTCCTGACCAAGTAGATTGGGTAGGAGTCAGCTTCATATTTGACATCTCCTAAACTAGGTGACTACACATTCTTTACATCTATGAGTTCCTATTGCCATGGTCTGAGATCTAGTCAAAACAGGCAACAAAACCCAAAGAGACCCACAGTGACACTGAAGGAGTCACTTACTCAGTTGAGCATCTCTCCAGATTCATTGGATGAATTGGAAATTTGGCCATAACTACCTTGGAGTCACAAAAGTCAGGTGTCCAAATGCAGACCTGAACTCCACCATCAACTTGTTACATTTAGTGATTTCTACTGGTCTTTTTTCTTTACCATAGCTATTCTTCAGATTAAAGGTACCTTTTTGATTTATTTACCCTAAACTGACAGCTCTGTCTTAAAGACTAGGGTTGATTTATGTCATGAATGGTTATTAGAATAATAGTTCACCAGCTCTTTTCTAGCATTCCTTTATTGTTATTTTCTTTCTTCTATGACTTTTTTCTTGGACAAATACATCTCTGTTCCTTTTCAAACCCCTTACCACTGCTGCTTTGATTTGCCACCACTTAGCTGACTGCTCAGCTAGTAAGCTTTCACAAGATCTGGGTAATGGAGTTTCCTTCACCCTAGACTTCATAACACTTCTTTATTAGGCCTTTCTCTGTAAGAGAAGGAATTTTTTCTCATGTGTTTCCCTCCAGCTCTGAAAATGCCTTCCAAGAGAGACTGACTAGAAACATGAGGACTCTCTGATCATGTAAATAGTAAGGTACAGAGGACAAATAAATAAATGACTTTTTTTATCCTGGGATTAGCTACTGCTTTTTTATATAAGACCTCCACACATTTCTGCTGTTCTTCTGTGCCACAGTATCTAAATCTGTGAAATAGGAACAATAATATTTAGGTAGCATGAAGGGGAGTTATGTGGCAAGGATCTTTATATCTTTTTATATAAGGGAAGAGTGACCTGACACTCATTATTTAATAACCAAAAATCTTTCTTAACTGTTAGATTGAAGAAAAGTGGTGTGAAAGACCTCTGAAAAAGGACATATATTTTTCCAGAGAACACTAGAATCAGCTTTAGGAAAAGAAAGAATGGAAATGATCCACACTAGAGGCCATCTCAGTAGTTCCCAGTTTGGAGAAGAAGCATCCCCACCATCTTGTCAGTGTGGTGTGATGTAAGAGCAGCTTGGCATAGCAAGGGACAGCTATAGGGGACACCCATAGAGAGAAAACATTTCTGTCATTTGAATGCTTCAGTACCAGAGAATTGGTGACTGAAGTGCCTCAAAAAATATATATAGATACACAGATACACACTGAAATGCTGTTTTTCTTGCAGTGCTCCTCCTTAGCACAACATACATCATGCAGAGTAGTGACACGAGCTGTTCATGAACCTTCCATTGTGATTCCCACAAAGGCTCATCACACACTTCAGTATTAATGGAGGAGGGCAGCTGCAGAGGCAAACTAATTAACCTCAGCTTTATGGGTCATTGCCAGATCTTATGTGCAGACAAAAACATTTAACTTACCTTAATGCGTAGTATGAAGGTTAAGATATCAAATGTGCTAGGCACAATTTTCTTGGCTTAGCAAACCTGTGCCAGGCCAACTATGTTTTATTTTAAATAAACTTTCTAGAGGCATTGCTTGATACCCTCTTAGGTGAATGCAAAAAAGGAATGTAAGATTTTCCTTTGGGAAGAAAAAGTACATTCTCTATTTAAGCTATATATGTATGAAGGAACCGACTTTTTTATAATGTTCTCTTATAGTAGATTTCATAAACAGTTCAATAGCAACGAGGATTTCTGTTTGCTTTCTTCTTTTTTAATCTCCTTTTTAAAAAAAAAAATTTGTATTCCAATTTGTCATCCTTCAGGGGTAAGCTAGAAAATAACACGTTTCTTTTTACAGTGAAAAAATTCAGCATTCTGAATTTATCTTCACAAGAAGTCATTGGACACTTTAGTCATACAAATCCCTGAAATACTGATCTGATTTGTTCAGAAGGTGGATTTATTTTTTGGTCATATTGAGCTATGTGTCTTAATAGTGAAGGAATAAGAAAATCTAAGCGCCTTCTATCATAGGAGGCTTAAGGACACAAAATTTTAAAAATATTTCTGGCCCCTAGACTATCAATCAGCAGCCCTTTGCACATCTTAAGAAACCATGGGACATTTGCTTGTGAATGAAGCTGTCTGAGGACTAGCTGTTCCTGTGAAACCTGGATTTGCAGGAGCATGAAGGACCTCCCGAGGGACTGGTTTGCTTCTTGCTATCACATGCATCACATCCAGTGTTTACGTATCAGAAGAATGAAGGATAGCAGAATTCCCAGGTGGAAAGGGTGGAAGAAAGCCAAGACAAAGCAGATGTGCTAAAGTTAGAACCACCCTGTATGGGGAAACAGAAAGTCTGAGCTTGGCTATTTCCCAGAATAAAGGATGATCTCACTGCATTATATTTCACAGCCTGCTCTATGTCAGCCATCACTCGCATAATTTTTGTCTCTTCCTCACGAAGACAGGTCTTGACTTAGCAAAAGTTTGTAGGATAGGTGGATTAAATATTAGGAGATTCTCATTTTTCTCATATTCTCTCAGCATGTTATGCAGGAAGGAGTGCCTTCTTGGAGGGGGGTGTAACACCGGTGTTCCAGTGGTGAAACACTCCTGTGCTCCATGGTGAAACACTCCTGTGCTCCAGTGCAGCTCTTGGCAGCGTGTGCTCTCCCCTCTTAAACAAACATACAGTTCACCTCAGCTGGGGCTGCCATCTAGACAAATGGAGGTGTTTATCCACAACGTGTTTCCCTCAAAGCTGAGGATTGTTTAATAACTGCTGACTAAGACTGCTCAGAGTGAGAATTCTTCATGATCTACACTGTGAAAAGTTAGTAATGATATCACGTCCTATAAAAGCTAGAGAGGGGTTCCTTCAGTTATTCAGATATTTCATCCATGACATTGAATCCTGCTGGCATAAAAATCATTATTTTCATGATCAGATTGCTTGTCTCTCTCATTCCACCCATCATTCCTCTTTGGTTTTTCTTGTTTTCTCTGAATGAATTTTCACCCTCAAGAAGGGACATAACCCACAGCCTGTATACTATGAGATTATTTTATATCCTCCTTATATCAAATTGTCTCAAAACAAATTCAGCATCAGTTTCTTTGACAGAAAAGAGGAGAGGAGAGGAGAGG